>CM032448.1:4558929-4668929 GCA_019049505.1 Pachyrhynchus sulphureomaculatus
AAAAATTTGAAAGTTTATGAGAATAATTCTGTGAAAATGTATGAAGCTAACAAAACGATAAGCGACGACCTTGATCGTTTAACTGTTTACGGTGGATAAGAAGTATAAACGACAGTTTTTTTCTTTTTCTCCCGTGTTTGAAAATGGATTATACGAGGGGCACACGTAAAGTTTTTATAACAGAAAGAACAATGGATACAGATGATTATACCTCAGGAGACTCGAAAAGGGGAAGAGTCGGAGAAAAATAAGAGCCAATGGGATTATTGAAGAAGAGTAAAAAGCTGATAAGAACACCACAGAAAGAGAAAAACGAAAGATAAGATAGACAATTTGATAGAAACGATCAGAGAGTTAATGTCAGATATAAATGATATAAAACAAGATCAGAAGAATGAGAAGTATGGATTTGAAGATGAGTAGACTGGAAAAAGACAACGTAAGGAATAATATTGTAATATCGGGAATGATATTTGAAGCGAATAGCCAACCAGATCTGAAAATGGGTATAGAACATTTTATGGAGAGGAGTACGGACCCAAAAGTACAGATTAAAGATGTGATAAAAATAGCAGCGATTATATACAAGATAGAACTTGGGAATACGGGAGATAAAGAAGCTGTAATAAAAAATAAAAAAAAACTGAAAAACTTAGAGAGAGTTTACATAAACAACGATTTAACAAAAGATGAACGGGAAATTCAAAAGAAATTGAAGCATATAGCAGAGAACGAGAGAAAGAATAGAAAAAGGGTGAAAATAGGATATCAAAATATCATAATCGAAGGAAGAGAATATAAATGGGACATTGAGGAAGAAAAACTGAAAGCACAAACAAAGAATACTATGACCATCAAGTCAAAAAACTGAGAAAAAGGAGATAGATAGATTGACGACCCTGGCAAAGATAAAGGATATGGAAGAGAGGACTAGTAAAATGAATACAAATAAGAAGATAATCAAAGAAATAGATAGGAAGAAAGAAGAACAACAAATGCACTATATAGGAATCACAGAAACAGAAAGGAAATGGATGCAAAAAATTAGAAGGAAATGTCATAAAAAAGAAGAGAAAATTATGGAAGTACAGAGGGAATAGTATAAAGATCTATCAGATGGAAATGACATAGCATACAAAAATCAACATAGAGACATAATACCGGAACAAGATACAGAATTCACATAAACAGAAGAAACTAAAGAGGCAATTGGCAACTTGAACAGGATGGAAGGATATAGAAGGAAATATGGAAAAGACAGATATAGAATAACTCAACTCCACGGGGCATGGCCTAACAAAAGGGGTAGAAGGTCATAAGGATTAAGTAAGTAATTTTCAGTTAGTGTCAACCCTCAGAAGATTCATGTAAATTTTTCATGGCTTTTTTTCATACTAGTTTACGAGTTACAGCTGTTTTGAGTAACGCGCTATTTTTGATTTGCTGCAAAACGATGGAACAAAAAGAATTCCGTGTGTTGATAAAACATTGCTTTTTGATGGGAAAAAATACAGCCAGAATCCAAAAATAGCTTGGGAAGTGTTATGGCACATCTGCTCTGTTGAAAGCAACTATATGTCGTTGTTTTAGTGAACTTAACTGCACAAGCATCAATAATGCCACGTTCCGGACGTCCAAATGAGGCAGTCACTCCAAAAAGTACAAAAAAAATCCACTATGTTGTTCTGAACAACTGCAAAGTGAAAGAGAGATAGCTGACATCGTGAAAATATCAACAAAACATAGCTGTTCCCCAACTTTTTGAATCTAGTTGCTGGACAGTTTCAAGTTTTCCAATACAATATAAACTCTGGTATTTTTTGAAATTCTGTGATCACCTTAAACTTAAAAAGGAGTACTTTTGATTTAAAGACAATCCAATGATTTTTTTTCAAACAAAAAATTATTTTCCATATAAATGATGGTAAATCATATAGCAATAATAGACCCATAATGATTTTTATTTTCTATATATTTAAACAAACAAAAAAATATAAAATTATGACCATTTCTAACTTAACAATAATTTTGAAACTTTTGAAAGAATATACAAAAATATCTAACAATATAATATATGGATATATTTTATAAATCTCATACATTTCAATACTTAAAGTCTAACTCCTTCATATTTCAACATTTTTAACTTTCTATGAGGTCCACCACTGAATCCACCTAAACCGCCACTCTTGCTTATAATTCTGTGACACGGGACAACATAACCTACATGGTTTTTACCCACAGCGTTGCCGACAGCTCTCACGGCCTTTGGTTTGCCTATTGCCTCTGCTATATGATCGTAGCTCACAGTATATCTAAAATATATATTTTCAATTTAAAAATATATTTTATGATTATTTTTTCAAATCAAATGCTAAAAAATGTATTCAATCTGTAGTAAAAAAAAATGTTTGACTAGAATTTATTAAGAATTATGTAATTTCTATAATCTCAATGAGATTAGGCTTTTGGTATCACTAAATAGAATATTTTTCTTTCACTTCTCAATTTTCTTCAGCTTAACCACTTTTACATCTGGCTTACAACTATAAAATTCACTGTCAAATGGTGCATTTTATCAACAACATAGCCAGAACCAATATTGATGGCAGTGCAGCAGCCGTAAAGTTTTTGGGAATTTATTTAAATTCAAGAACTGATCGGAATTTACAAATAGATTATATCAGTTCCGGCAGCAGATTATATTATGCTCTATTGAAATTTTAACCCTTTTAAAAGTCTACTAAACTCTAACTTGTTATTATCACTCTTACATCATTCTTTTGGGTCAATGAAGTATTTATGTCAAAAAACATCACTTAATATATATTAACATATGCTATTTAGATATATACTAGTACCAAATTAGAAGACCTTCTGCCCTTATATTCCTGAGCCATCAAAGAGCAATTTATGATAACTCACCATATTATGTATATATTGAGATGTTGATGCCAATACCAGAAAGCATTAAAACAATTTAATGAATATTATTTTTACATTTTAATTTGCTTTTTGATTTTGCCTTATCTGGTATAACACATAAAAATATTTATAGATCAGATAAGTTACTAACTTTTCTAGAATGCCCCAAAGAATTAGGGGTTTTCTGGTAAATTTTAGGTGCCCAATAAAACAAATATCTCCCTCCCGGATAGAGCAATAAAATTTGAGCTCTGCATAAGATAAAAAGCTATTGTGTTCAATCCTTTTGTAAAATAACCTTCTATTACTCAATATTTCATAATTTAAGTTTACTTACCCTTTTTTTATTTTTTAACAACTCATGCCAAACTGCCACTTCGAAATCGGTACCCAGAAGCAAAACTCTCAACTTATTGGGTGGCTGAAAAACCCTCCTTATGTATTAACTCAGCATTTTTAAAGGTTTTTTCCAGCTTCTTTAGGCATGTCTCCATATTTGAGTCATAAAAACTCAGAAAACAAAGCTCGTCGTTCCAAAAGGCGGCAAGATAATTTCCAAAGAGTGATTCGTCGCAAAAATATGTTATTTTGATGTTTTCTAGTTTCTGATATCTTTTAGGACTTAAAATACGAGTTGACTCTACTTCTTTGCACAAAATCTCCATTTTTCTTTTAGAATTTTTTCAAAGAAAATCCGGCAAAACACACGATTGTCAATCAACAAACATGAAGTTTGATTTAAAAACTGACATTAAATGCTGCCAACCAAATACATCAAGGCTGCGAGTTTAAATTTTCAATATTTAGGATACGGATGTTAAAAGTCGTATATCTTCAAAGTTTAGCTGCACCTCTCAGAGTGATGAATCGATACTAATGCGATAAAATTCTTACAGGCATTTATTCGCTATTTTTATTATCGTAGATCTACATATTAGAAACTAACCCACAAGTTTTTAAACGTCACACTTCTTATCTAAAGGATAATCGTAACATTGTAAGATGAGTGAAGGGTCGCAGACCCAGCTCACAAGGAGGTTTAGTGGATTTACCAGCCACTCCGGCTGGAGAACAACCACATAACTGAAGCATTTTCGAGCACCCTTAAGGTGACGCAGACTGTTTCACTAGCCTTAAGGTGAATTCCTATCTGTAAAAAAAAGTTCTTATTATCGATACATATCAAACATCCCTAAATATGCTCTTAAGGATATTACCCAGGTCGCTCATAGATGGCAGCTGTTTCGCTCAAAATACAGGACTGTATTTTTTTCTAACACTATTTTTCTGTGGTGATTTAATTAGGTGCTTATTAAAAATATAATTTATACCGGAGTTTGGTGAATAACTTATTTGTTAAAAATAATTTACACAAATCCAAAGAAATTTTAAATAAATTAAAGAATACAAAACTAATTTTCGATATACGTCGTAAAGTTAACCTAACCCAACTTTAATTTCAATTAATATTTTTTTCAGAATTTTAAAGATGCCCCATTTTCGTCTTGAAACCAACGTTCCACAAGAAAAAATCCCAAAGGATTTACCTGCCAATTTGTGCAAAATTTTAGCTAAATCTTTGGGAAAACCTCTAAATGTAAGTAAGGTTATGTTATGTAATTTCTTGATATGTCTAAAAATGAATGAGCATGATTCTAATCGTCAGTTGCACAGCTAATAACTGGATTTGCGAATTTAAGGAACACATAATTGTTCTCGGCCAACCTTATAACTTAACATATAAAGGTGATGCAATTGGTTTTTAAAGTCTTTCCTTTAAGATCAGTATTAATCAGCTTGGAGGGGAACGGAATCTAGATTTAGTTATCAAAACCACAGTTATCAGTACTTTTCAAGATAAGGCGGGTGGACGACGATTTTTTAAAAATAATACAAAGAAAAGTGCGCGCAAATATTACATTATATATATATTTTTACTCGTGTTTTCACAAGCTTTCATTTGACACCACACTCGATTACCTAGTAAAAAAATTTTCACATCCGATTTCACCCCCCAAAACTAACCCCTTAAATCAAAATTTAACTTTCAAAACTACATGGCTCTGATGAGGCCATCAATTCCTATATTATTACCAAATTTCAACTTTCTATTACAAATAGTTTTGAAGAAAATCGGATGTGACAGACGGACAGACAGACACCAAAGTGATCTTATAAGTGTTCTGTACAGAACACTAAAAATGACTTGAAACTATTGTAAAAAATCAAATGAGAAGATATGTCTAAGAAAATAAGTTGCTTATGTATTGTTAGGCTGGTTTTGGGAAAAAACTATTCTTGCTAGAGTGTAGTTTAGACTGTTATCTCCATGTGGAAGTTTTCTATAAGTAAAAAAAATATTGGTTAGTATAGTTTTTCTTGATTTTCAAAGGGTTTTTGAAACTGTTAACTGAAAGTTGTTGATTCAGAAACTGAAGAGGTATGTCTTTAAGAAAAACGTGTTAAAGTGGTTCTCTAGATATGTAGATAGCAGAACACGACAAACAAAATATGACGGAATTTTACCTTCAGTGAAAGTCAATAAACATGGTGTCCCACAAGGCACAGTGTTGGGCCCTGACTTATTTGTGTTATATATAAATGACATAGTGAAGATCGTTGAAAAGTGTGAATTACAACTATTTAGGGATAAAACAATCCTTTATTATGAAAGTGAAAACACAACAGAACTAGTGCAAACAATAAACGGAGACTTAGGCAGGTTACACAAATGGCTGTGTTGTAATAGTCTTAGTATCAGAGTTAAGAATAACAAATTTATGATAATTAAAGGCAAATATAATACTTTGGATAACACTACACATAATGGCATCATGATGGACTGTGATACAGTTGAACAAGTTAAAGATTGTAAATTTTAGGTGTAGTTATTAGTGAAAATCTATCATTCTCTAGTCATGCCACCTATATAACAAAAAAAGTATTGAAAAAAATGTATATCTTATGTAGACTAGGTAAAAACTTAAGTACTTGGACCTGAACTAACCTAAACCACTAATATTACAATTTTACATTTACAAAATTACAATAATTATGCCCCATTTCAATTATTGTTCCATACTCTTATTTATGTTTACCAAAGGAAGTATAGATAATATATAGAAAAGCCAAAACCATGCATTAAGATAAATATTAGGCTGTAATAGGTATACAAGAATAAAAGACATGCAAATTTATTGACATTAAAACAAAACATTTTTTTAAACACATTGATAGTTATTTTTAAAATTAAAAATAGAATGTACCCTGAACTTATCTTGGAGAAATTACAATTTGTCAATGAGATTCACACATATAACACTGGAACTAGATTAAACTTTTATGTTCCCACTATAAATTCATCATTCGCTTAAAATTGTCTATTCCATCGTGGGTTTACAGAATTTAACAATCTTTCGATGCGGTTGAAAATGCAAGCTTTTGTCAGTTTTTAAAAAATTGTTAAAAGAAGACACAGTAGTTAACCATAACATTTAAGTTAGATATGAATACTGAATATTGTAGTTGTTTAACTTTGGCTAATAAAAATATATATAGTTTTTTGTTAAATGGTGGATGCACATTAAAATACAGCAAAAAAATCAACTCAAACTATTTGGCTTTATTTAACACAAATCCTAGAATTTAGTGTTCATATATTTTTATGGATTTTAGTATCATTGGAAAGCCCATTTTATTCTCTTCCTAATGATACCAAATTCCATAGCTTACCTTATGCTTTTTACTGATAAAAATGATGATGAAAGGGAAGCAAGGAGAGCAAGAATTGATAATAGGGGCAAGAGAAAGAAAAAATTAAACAAATTTATTGATTAAAACCAAAATCAATATTTTGTATTACCCCCCCCCCCAACCCTTATTACTGCTTCCAGTCGGTTTTTCATGGAGCAGGTGAGTTTTTTTTTCACCACTGTCTGTGGGATTCTTCCTCATACTTCCGCCATCGCAACCCTTCTGTCTGTCAGCGATGCTGGGGCTGGATTTCTGGCTCGAACACTTCTTTTGAGCTCTTTCCACATGTGCTCGATTGGATTAAGTTAGGACTCTGCGCAGGCCAGTCTAATGTGGATATTCCCATTTCTACCAGGTATTGCCGTACCATTAGCATGAAGTTATCGCTAACAAACCCAGCGTAAGGAGCGACGTGTTCCTACAGGATCGCCTCGACGTACCGGTGAGCAGTTAATTCACCGTTACGAGTCTCGTCAGTCACGAAAACCAAATCGGTTTTCCGATCATCCGGTAAGATGCCTCCCTACACCAGTTTCAATAATGCAAACATTGCCATGTAGACCCATTCGGTGCCCGGCTCGTAGGGAAAAGAGAGGCAAATAACACTATACTAAATCCAGCGAATTCCGGAAGTAATTCAATAAGAACTACGTTTGTGCAGTTCTTGTTTAGAAACTGTCTTACAATGTTCAAACAATTAGATAGCTTGTCGACTTTGTGGAGAATAAAGTGCAAACTCAATTTACAATGGTTCAAACTCTGGTTTAAAATATTTCATACCGTTGATTGCGTAATCGGTTTCGGACTTATGTTGTCTTTAGAATAGAAATAGAATAGAAATATACTTTATTGTCCTAAAATACAACGTATTTGTTGACAAAGCAAGCTTAACTTAAATTATTATTATATTAATAAACACAAATTCAAAGAAAGCAAAAATAAAGAAACAGAACAAGATTAGTAGTCAATGCAGTAAATACAAAATAAAAGAAATAAAAATTACACATAAGTCAACCCAAATGCCAACCACTCAACTACTGTTATATGCTTATTCCAGTCTATCATTATAGAATTCCTCAAGTGCATAGTACGCCTTTTTTATAAGTAGGGCCCTAGTCTTTCGTCTAAAGACCCTCTCGCAATTCAGTCCTCTCAATTTGAGAGGCAGATGATTATATATTTTTTTTGCCATTATAAACAATTGCAGATTTGATCAGCTCCGATTTCGGGGCCGGCAATGGCAGGACGAACGATCGCCTAGTGCCGTGCCGGCTGACTGGCATTGCCCCAAGACGATGTTCCAGGATAAATAGGGCACAAAGAGTAAGAATCCCTAACCTCGGAAACAATGGTCGACATGACTCTCGCAACCCAGCTCCTGAAATATATCTAATAGCTTTCTTTTGTAATACAAAAACAGAACTAAAGTGAACTCGAGAGCAGCAAGCCCAGAAACAGATGCCATGCCTCAAATGAGTCTCAACTAGTGAAAAGTAAGAGGTTCTAGCTACATCCAGCCCCAGGCTACTTGCAATAACCCTAAGGGCATAGCAGCCTGAAGAAATTTTGCTGCAGATGTTGCCAATGTGATCCCCAAACCGCAGCGATGAGTCAATCATTAGACTTAGAAATGAATTCTTATCAGCCGCAGAGATGATCTCATTCTCATATTAAACATTCTCTCTATTGCATCTAAAGCTCAGAATCCTTGTCTTGGCTATATTGAAGGACAGTTTGTTATCATCACACCGAGCCTTCATCTTAGACAAATCTGCCTGAACATCGGTCCGAAGTCTCCCCACATCCTTATTGTGCCACAAAATTGTGGTGTCATCAGCAAAGATGGCCGTGTTCTCCAGATAATTAACGTCCTAACGTTTCGTTGACACTGCGGTCAATATTTTCAAAGGCGATGGGGCAGTGGTCGAAGTTTTCTTCTTGGCTGTTCATTGCCAACTGTGTTCGACGATGTGACGCTGTCTGTTTTTGTGCGTTCCGGAGTAGGCGTGGCCATTTGGCCAATCAGGCGCTAGCGACATTTCCCTGTTTCTTAACGCCTTTATTTGTTGTAATGCGAGCGTCCAAGTTTTGCTGAGATTGAGCCCTTCGTCTTTTTTATTGAAATTCCGTTTGTGTTTGTTGATTTCAATAGCCTCTCTGATAACCTCGGGTAGTAGCTCGATACGTTAGCTAGAACTGGAGTCTGGTCGAACAGTATTTTGTGGTTTTCCTGGGTCAACGTGTACTCGACAACGGCAGATTTGTCTGTATGTCCTAGTCGGCAACTCCTTTTGTATTCAGCCGTGTGTGTATTAATGCTACGTTTCCTTGTACCAACATAGACTGAACCACAGCTGTCTACTGAACCTCAGCGCCGGTCAAGTGACGATTTCTTAGAGTTGTGTTGACAATGAAGCAGTCGTCTCGCTCCGAGATACACCTTCTTTCTGATCCTGGTCTCCGTGTAAAGGCGACAGTCTCTTGGTAACCTCTGTAGACTCTGGAGACAGCTGACTGGCTCGGGCAAATTTTGTACTTCCCTGTTTTGAAAAAATCTAACGTTTTATTAATATATTCGATTTGTATATTGCTATTACTGTGTTACCTTTATCTTGCATTTTGTTTTGCTTTACTCTGAATGGTTTTTATTGTCCTTAAGTCTTGATTGATGTTGTTATTAGATATGAATTCTTTTTTTAATAAGACTATCTCAGTATCAATACCTAATGTCTCCGATTCTTTGATATTGAAGTTAGTTTGAATATTGTGTTTGAAACCTTTTGTTAGTGGCGCAGCGCCTACACGTTGGCTATGCCCTTCCTGCAATAGGGCAATGACTTGCGCCGTTTCTTCGGGGATGGTATCCATTTTCCGATGACGTAATTAGTGAGCAGGTATAGTAGAGATGTTGACAGTTCAAGTTTCGATAAAGGAATGATAGGAAAATGCAGTAGTGGTGGGCGTTGAATGAACGAACAGTTTTTTTAGACTGTTTATTTCACATTAACTGATAAACTAGTTTATAGTCTACCTATAAAACTAGTTCACTCGTGAACGACATTTGTACACGGTCACAACCCGACCGTCGACCAGATAAACTGTTTGGCCCTATGGTCTACTACAGACGGGTCAACGCGAACGGACGACGACGACGGTCCGAGTAAACACGAACAGTTCATTCGTGGACGTTGTTCTGTCGACGACGCACAGTGCGAAATTTAGGAAGTTTAGCGGAACTTTATTCAATCTTTGAAATACGTAAAATGCATAAGATTATTCATTATTTTGGTAGGTTAATATCCCACCTCTAAAACCTCATACTCAGTTTGGGAATTAACCCTGCGAAACAACTGCAAAATGCACCTGAAAGTTGCATTACTTATTCAATCATACTTTTTTGCCTACAGAAAGCTATTCGATTTGTTTAAGTTAATAGAGTGGTACATACAAACGGCAAGTCAGTAGGCCATGATTTTTTCTTCATTTATTTTATAAGAGAATTGTCAATTAATGGCATTTAAATAATTGAAAAATCTTTTCTTACTCGTGTGTGATTTGTTCGTGAAAAAAGTGATTTTTAAGAAGTAATATACTACATAATACCAGCTTGAAACGCACAAAATTTGAAAGGTTTTCTTTCCTCTGTTGTAAACACAAAAGATCTTCTTTTAAATTAAACATTTTCCAGAATGACTTTGAAAATTTCATATAACTGCATATTCCAAAAGTGGAAGGAAGAACCGACATCGGACGCCATCATTGGTTGGTTTTGTTTTGGAAAAAATAGGCTCACCAATGCTAACATCTGACGCTCTTTGCAGTTTAAAGGCAAGTCTTCGTACGCTGGTTTGTAAAATACAAAAAAGGTGGAGGGAATCCAGTCGAAATTTAGCATCATTTCTGAATAAAAATGCTAGCTGGCTTGAAAATAATGTAAAATCTTCAAATGCTGTAAGGGATGCATTGCCTAGTGGATCGACCTAAAAAAGAATTTAGGGATTGTCATCCTAAAGTGCAAAACAGAAAAGTGCATCATCTTTTGAAGTCCGGTAGTCAAGACGAGTTAGCCAAAGCAACTGCAACAAAGCTATACCAATCTGGAAAACGAAACTCTGCAGCGATTGTCAAGGAACTGGCATCTGGTTCTCCAGAAAGGGGTAGCAAAATCAAGAAGGCTCGCATGTCTTCTTCAAACAGCCCACGAAAATTAACTCCAGACCAGGCTCTGGCGCTACTTATTGATGCAAACTTATCGGCAAATCAGTACAACATTGTTCGAGATCAAGAAAAAAATCACCGTTACACTTTGTATCCACCTTATTATGTTGTAAAAGAGGTAAGGAGGTTGTGCTATCCAAAGGACATAATAATAACTGAAATTTCGGCTGAAGTATCAGTTCAGTCGCTTATAAATCATACCGTAGCAAGACTTTGTACAGGGCTAGAAGGGATTCTTAGAACTTTATCAAACGTTAAAGCACTAAATATTATCGTAAAGTGGGGTTGTGATGGGGAGCAACAAGTTAATTATCGACAAAAGTATATGGACAAACAGAGCTCTGATGATAGTATGTTTAGTGTATCAATGGTACCAATCCAAATGTGCTCCGTAAATGATAATGGTGATAATCAGTCAGTAATTTGGAAAAACCCTGCTTCTTTTTCCACACGGTACTGTCGCCCCATTAAGTTCGTTTTTGCCAAAGAAACAGTCAGTGTAATTACCTCAGAAGTAAACAAAGTGAAAGAACAAATATCTCAACTTACTCCAACGAATAGATGGCAAGCAATTTCAGGTTACAGCAAATATGATCTTTTGTATGATTGACGGTAAAGTATGCAATGGTGTATCATCCTGTGCATCATCACAAACATGCTACTTATGTGGGGCTAAACCTAGTGAAATGAACAACATCTGCGATATACCTCAAAAAAATATAAATGAATCCTTTTTATCCCTTGGACTATCACTCCTCCATGCATTGATAAGGTTTTTGGAATGTATTTTACATATATCGTACAAACTGGATATTAAGGCATGGCAAGCTCGTGGAGCAGAAAATAATAAAAAAGTTGCAGAGAAGAAAAAATACATTCAACAAAAATTTAAAGAGGAGCTTGGCTTGCTTATAGATATGCCAAAGCAGCAGACCGAAAATACAAACGATGGTAATACCGCGAGGAAATTCTTTAGAAATGCCGAAAAGTCTTCCGAAATAACTGGCGTTAATTTAGATTTGATCAAGCGTTTTCATGTGCTGTTAGAGTGCCTAAATTGTGGTCTTAAAATTGATTCAGAAAATTTCGGCGAATATGCAAGAGCAACTTTGGTATTGTATTTGAAAGAATATTTCTGGTACTCAATGCCCGTAAGTGTGCATAAAGTCCTTTGTCATGGAAAGGATATTATAGCCTCTTGCATTCTTCCGATCGGACAATTTTCTGAAGAAGCTCGGGAGGCAAGAAACAAAGACTGCAAAAAATATCGCGAACTTTTTACTAGAAAAACATCCCGAATTGACACAGATACGGATTTATTTAATCGACTGCTTATTTCATCGGATCCGTACATCGCTAGTCTTCGTAAAGCTCCCAAAACCAAGCATAGTGAAGTTACGCCAGAAGTTTTAGAGTTGTTAGAAAGATTTGCAGATCCATGTAATGATTGCGAGTCTTCAGACGATTGCAATGAGTTTCGTTCTGAATAGATGTTCAAAAATGTTGTGACAAAATGTATGTTTTTTTAAATTGTTCTATAATAAAAAAACACAAATAAACTAAAAAACTTTAAATAAAACACATTAATTTTTATTAAAAATTTTAAAAAACCAATAGAAATGTTTTACTAGTTTAAATAATTAAGTTCCGGTAAACTCAAGAAATTTCGCACTATGCGACGGTCGAAACAAGTCGAAAATTAAACTGTTTTATAAACTAGTTTATCATCGACGATAAACTTGTCTCGTTTCGTTGACTGTAAAAGCGTCAACGACCCACCACTAAAATGCAGTTGCATGTGTTTTATAGGAATGGCTAGCGCGCAACGAATACGTTGCTGAGCGAACAAAAACGGTTTTATTGAGTAACACCTTTTTAATCAGTAAAACTTTTTGGAAATCCAAATGTTTTTGGTATTATTGGAAAGAGTAGAAAATCAACATTCTAATGATACCAAAAATAATACCACCGTTTGAAAATTAAATTCAAGGACGGGTGTTAAATGAAGCAAAATTGTTTGTGTTAGGCACTCATATGATAAGTTTTTAATTTATAGCCTCCTGAAATTTAAAATAACATAGAAATTGTCTATTATCCTAGGTAATTGTTCTCTTGTAATTTTTAGTACTGTGTGGCAACTGTAATAGGTGGAGTAAACATGTCTTTCGGGGTACCAACGATCCGGCCGCACAAGCAACTTTAATGAGTATCGGGGCACTTGGTGTAAATGAAAACAAAAAACATGCTAAGGCATTGTATGAAGCTATTGAGCAGGCTATCGGGGTGTCACCAACAAGGTAAAATTTCGATTTTTTAGTAGTTAAATGGAAGCAATATATTTCTAACTGTATAACATGTAGGTTGAAAAGTTTTTGGCCTGACACATAGATGTCGCCCTTTTCAAAAAATCCATATGTTTTTAAGAAGCTCCAACCTTCAAACGATACGTGTCAAAATTTCAGAACTTTGCGATGATTAGTTTACAAGTTACAGTGATGATGAACGCCCAAATGAGGTGATTACACCGGAAAACATAAAAAAAAATCCACAAAATTGTTTTGGGTGACCGTAAAGTGAAATTGCGTGAGATGGCTGACATCCTAAAGATCTCAAAAGAGCGTGTTGGTCATATTTTACATGAGCATTTGGACATGAGAAAGCTCTGTTCGAAATGGGTACCGCGTTTGCTCACAGTGGACCAAAAACAACAACGTGTTTATGATTCTAAGCGCTGTTTGGACCTGTTTAAGTGCAATAAAAAGGATTTTTTTATACACAATTGTAGAAAAATATTAATAAACAGCGCCTCTCGGTAATAACACGTAAAACTAACTCAAAGAAGTTACAAACTCCTGATCAACGCCTACACTGCCTTGAAAATTACATATAAAAATAAAAAAAAACCGGTCAAGTGCAAGTTGAACTTGCGCAATTAGTGTTCCGTACGTTGATTGCTTTTAAAACACAAAATTTTGTTACGGAGGTATAAAATGATCAGTGACTTCACAAAACACACCCCAAATGAGTTTTCAACAAAGTTTGTTTCCAATCTTTACTAGGATGTGCCTTTTATCATAGTAACAAAAAAATCTCTAAACAATTTAGGTTATATAATGGCACATCTATATATTCTGCAGAACTATGGGCCATCTGGGAATCTTTACTATACTGCTTAGAATATAAGGAAAACAACAAATTTGTGATTTTTTCAGACAGTAAAAGTTCCATTCAATCTTTACAAAACTGTAATCAGAAAGTTCCCGCCAATTATATTTTAGCAGAAATCCTCAAGACTTACAAAAACCTTTTAAATAATAATAAACAAGTATCATTTGTATGGGTAAAAGCCGATATTGGTATTCCTGAAAATGAACATGTGGATGAATTAGCAAAAAAGGCAACAACAATTGCAAACTATACAAAAAAATTTTACATCCCACATACTGACATAGTTTCAATAGCAAAAAAAAAAAAACGGTTACGTGAGAATTGGCAGGAACAATTTGAACACTCCGATATAGGATTTTATTATAGATCCAATTTCCCTGTAATACAAAGAACCCCCTGGTTCTATTCGGAAACATAGGAAAAATTTTGTTAGAGTTATATCTCGTATCAGAAATCAACATGCTCTGTATCCAAAGCACAGGAAAAAAAATTGGTTTACAAACCAATGAAGATTGTCAATGTGGGGAATTTGGCGACTTAGAACATTATATTCTAGGATGCATTATGAATAAGAATTATATTGATAGGTTGTTTGATGATCTTAAGAACTATGTAGAATTCCCTTTCAATTTAAATGTAATTATATCTTCAAAAAACCCAATTGTATATAGATATCTGTACAAATTTATTGTAAATAGTAAAATCGAATTATAAAAAAAAAAAAGAAAAAGGAAAAAATATATATATGTATGTATATGGATTTAAAAAAAAAAAAAAAAAAAAAAATAAAGAAAAAAAATAATTAATAAAAAAAAAAAGAAAAATAAAGTATAATAAATATTAAAAAAAAAAAAAAAAAAAAAAACGGAGACTAGTTCAAAAGAGGAAAAAAAAAATAATCATTAAAAAAAAAAAAAAAACTATTAAAAAAAAATAATAATAAATAAAAAATTAAAAATTTAACAAAGTTTTAGATTTAAGTGAAGTAGTTTAGTGTTAAGGCTGATTAATCTCGGTAAGGTTCAGTTGGGTTTAAGAAATAAATAAATAAATACATAAATAAATAAGAAAAATAATAATAAAAAAATAAAAAGAGAGATGCTGGCCAGTTGGTTATGCCAGAGCCATAAAACTTACACACACACACAATCTTTACTAAAATCTGATGACCTTGAAATTTTTGTTTTTTTTATATACCAGATCTACACCCCGTGGAGAATATTCCAGAATTTTTTCAAAATTTTTTGATAAGTACTTTTCGAGATAAGGCGGGGACAGCGATTTTTTCGCGATTTTTTAAGAATAATACAAAGAAAAGTGCGCGCAAGTATTACATTTTATATATATATATATATATATATATATATATATATATATATATATATATATATATATATATATATATATATATATACATATATATATATATATATATTTTACTCGTGTTTTCACAAGCTTTCATTTGACGATGGCCTAGTAAAAAATTTTTTTTTTCACTTCCGATTTCACCCCCCCAAAACCAACCCCTTAAGTCAAAATTAAAATCTCAAAACTACATGGCTTTGATGAGGCCATCAATTCCTATATTACCGATTTCACCCCCCAAAACCAACCCCTTAAGTCAAAATTAAAATCTCAAAACTACATGGCTTTGATGAGGCCATCAATTCCTATATTACCGATTTCACCCCCCAAAACCAACCCCTTAAGTCAAAATTTAAAATCTCAAAACTACATGGCTTTGATGAGGCCATCAATTCCTATATTATTACCAAATTTCAACTTTCTATGTCAAATAGTTTCGGAGAAAATCGGGTGTGACAGACAGACAGACACCGAAGTGATCTTATAAGTGTTCTGTACGGAACACTAATAACGTTATTAATTACGTACCCATATTTATTTTACCAGTGCAGTGCAATTAATTGACTTCTTGTTATCTGTATGGTTCAAAATAAGTGAAACCAACTATTTTCCGTCAACAATAACAAATTTCCTAGTAAAAATGCGCAGGTATAGGCTACGAACACACAACAATAATTCTGTTTAATTAAGCAAGCTATCATAAAAATTGACACTAAACTTTGCCAACATTAATAAAACACTTTTTGCATTACCAATTTGCAGTATTTCAGGAAAAAACATTTTTTTTCGTAAAGCCGGGTTTCCATCAAACGGACATAGCACGAAACACAAACAAAACTGTTTTTCTCAACAAAAAGAGCCATCATGTTTTGTAAAAAATAAACAGTTCCGAAAACATTTTTGTCGGGGAACGGTGTTTTTAGTAAACAAAACACTTTCCCATCTCGAGTCGGTACATCAAAGGAAAACAAATTTGTTCGTGTTTTTTTTAGTCGGTTTGGTTGAAACACCTGAATGTTGCAGTTTTGTTCTCTGCGACATTTGTACTCTACTCTTTCAACAGTTATCAACAATTTTTATGAAGAGTTTGTCAACATTTAAAAAGTAAGTATTTAGTTAAACTTTTTATTCAAATATCCATTGTCACCAGCACTAGCTAATCTATACATGGAGCATTTCGAAACACTAGCTCTAGAAACTGCTCCACATAAACCGAAAACATGGCTACGATACGTAGATGACACTTTTGTGGTATGGCAACACGGTGAAGACAACTTAAACAAGTTCCTGGAACACCTTAACAACATACATCCTAACATTAAATTTACAATGGAAAGGGAAGCATCAGAACAACTACCATTCCTAGATGTCTTGCTTCACAGAGAATTAGATGGTTCTTTGTCTCACTCAGTATATAGAAAACCGACACATACAAACAGATACTTAAATGCCAGCTCACATCATCACCCAGCCCAACTCTTCTCCGTTGCCAAATCCTTAGCTCACCGATCAGAAACCCTAACAGACAAGGAACATTTGCAACAAGAAACCAAGCTCCTTCGAAACGTTTTACTTTCAAATGGATATAGTCGAAACACGATCCGACGGGCCCTAAATAAACAACACAAACAGGAAAGAAAGACATATACTACAAAAGCATTTCTCCCATATGTAAAAGGCATCACAGACAAAATAGGAAGACTTCTAGGAAAACACCAAATTGAGACCATTTACACAACCAACCAAAAAATTAAAGATATTCTACCTACTCCAAAAGACATTATAGCCTTAGAAGACCAAGGCGTATATGAAATTCCGTGTCAGGACTGCGGTCTTTCATACATAGGCCAAACAAACAGGAAAATTAGTGCCAGAAGAGACGAGCACAAAAACGCCGTAAAACAAAAATCCACCACTTCTTCTCTAGCACAACATGCACACAATACCGGCCACAAAATCGATTTTGACAAAACCAGAACCCTACAAAAAAGTAATAACCTATCCACTAGGGTAATCAAAGAAGCCATAGAAATAGAAAAGAGGCCCAACAACTTAAATAATCGGGATGATAGCCAACGTTTACCGAACTCTTGGAAACATATTCTATCCCAGTACCAAGTCCAACCAAGAGAAACAATAATTCAACCATATGTTACTTCACCAACACAAACATTACAAAGAACCACAGGACCGACAACGCGCAGCCAAAGCCGAGCCTCTATTGGCCAGATCCATCCGACCAATAGAAACACCCCCGAGTACATAAAACCGGCGCACTCAGGGCCAGTCTCGACATTCAACGCCAAGACACCGACCAGTGATCAACGCTTTGAAAAAGTTGGATGAGATTCCATCGAAACGTCAGCGAAACCGTCCATCAAGGGACTTCAAGCTAACACGGGATACCCGAAAAACCATTACTACATATATATATATATATATATATATATATATATATATATATATATATATATATATATATATATATATATATATATATGTATGTATTTAGTTACAATGATGATTAAAAAAGTTGACTGGCAATTTTAGGTCCTAAGAAATTAATTAACAATTTAAAATCGCTACCTAACATTCTGGTAAAATTGTGAGAGGGAGATCTCAATTCCCCATTTAACCCAATATCGTCAGTGGTTAAATCAGCCAATAATTCTGCTGTGCCGTAATTAACTCTCCTTTTTAATAGAGAACTGACCCAATATCTTTGGGTATTTTTTCTGTTTTGGCCATTAATTAAAAACAAACCACAGCTAATTACAAAAAATCGTCGTCTTGCGGGACTAAACAAAATGGGAAAAAGAGAACAAACACTAGCAACAAACCTTTTGGAACAGTCTACAGAAACTGTTTGAAAAAAACAAAACATGTTTTGTTTTGTTTATTAAAAACAGAACTGTTTTTTTAAACTGTCCGTTTGGTGGAACCCGGCTTAACATTTCTCATTATGTAAACAATCATCGTCAAAAATATTTGAAGGTTAGGTTGTCTCTGACTATGGTGTGATATCATATATGTAATACTCCTATATAGCTAGATTGATAGAGACATGTGTCGCCATTAGTAGAGTATAGACGATCATTTCTCTCTCGTACCCTAATTCGGAACTTCGCATGAACTGCGCTTGCGTTATATAAGAGCATATTATTTCTGTGTGAGTTCCCGGAAATTATGTAGTGTGTATAAGAGGCGCGCATGCGCATTAGCAATCTGCTCATGGGCGTTAGCAATCTGATCTCTTCTTGCTTCTATCTTTAATGGCACTTGCTTCACTTACGGGGCAATGATATGTGACAATGGATGAAACACGGATCCACCACTACACACCGAAATGAAATCGGCAGTCAGCTGAGTGGACAGCAGCCGGCAAAAGCCGCCCGAAGCGACCAAAGACGCAACAGTCGGCAGGAAGGTTTTGGCCTCTGTCTTTTAGGATGCGCATAGAATAATTTTCATCGACTATGTTGGGAAGGGAAAAAAAAATCAATAGCGAATATTATATAAAGTTTTTCTTGCGTTTGAAGGCAGAAATCGCAAAGGAACGGCCCCAAATGAACGAGAAAAAATTTGTCATTCATCAAGTGTGGTTACGATGGTAAAATTGCATGAACTGAAGTTCGAATTGCTTCCTCATCCACCATATTCTCCAGATTTGGCTCCCAGCGACTAATATTTATTCGCAGACCTCAAAAAAATGCTCGCGGGAAAGAGATTTGGCTCCGATGAAAAAGTTATCATCGAAACTGAGGCCTATTTTGAAGGCAAAGACAAATCCTTCTACAAGAAAGGTATAGAAATGTTAGAAAAGCGTTGGATTGATTGTATCGCTCTTGAAGGAGATTATGTTGATGAATAAAATCGAATTTTGCAAAAAAAAAAAAATGTGTTTTAAGTAGCTAGACCAAAAACTTTTCAGCCTATTTGTAACATATATAAAGGTTTTAATAATTTTAAAATTATATTTGACTTTGTGTAAGTCGCTAGGTCAATCATTACGTTATTTATTATACTAAATAAATAACAGAGATATTGGTTTTTGACCTCTGCCCTTACTCAAGAGATTGCAACTATTGCATATAACTCACCATTGACCTTAAATTTTTTTTATTATTGGTAAATAGTCTTTAAGAATGATGCAAAACCAGTTACGTTATCGCTCTAATTGAAAAATATATTGGTCATTTTCCGCATTGTTTTAAATAGCCCTAAAAATGTTGCTCCTTTACAGAATGTACATCCACTTCCAGAATGCACCATCCGCCGATGTAGGGTACAATGGTAGCACTTTCCACGACATCTTGGGCTAATTTTTAATTAGTAAGAATTTACTTTTTTTGTTGAATATTTCACGATAAGTTTAAAAGAAAAAGCTTTTTTTTACCATGCATTATTAGTAAAAAAATATTAGGTAATGTGATATACAGGGTATTAACACTAGGAAATTATTCTATTTCTAACAGAAATTAGGATTTTGAAATAATAATAAAAACTGATAATATAGAAAATAAATGGTATTTTTAATTTGTATTGTTTAAAGCATACTTCCCATACCAAATTTTGTATTAGGAGAGTAGAAATACACGAAGGTATGTTTTTGGTCTTGATACATAAAGTATCCCCTCGCGTTTCTGTAATCCTGATAAAACATCCCTAACTTTCATTCCAAAATTTATGTTTAAAATGAACAAATCGAAACGTTGTATTAGGAGAGTAGAAATGCAAAGAGGTGTTTTTCTGCTCCTGATACATAAAATACCTCCTCGCGTTTCTGTAATCCTGATAAAACATCCCACATTTTCATTCCAAAATTGGCGTTCAAAATGAACAAATCGAAATTTTGTATTAGGAGCGTAGAAATGCAAGGAGGTATTTCTCTGCTCCTGATATATAAAATACCTCCTCGCGTTCCTGTAATCCTCATAAAACATCTCAAATTTTAGCTTAAAATTTTCGTTTCAAATGAACCAATCAAAATTTTCTATTCGGAGAGTAGAAATGCACGCTGATGCTCCTGATATGTAAAATAATTCTTGGCTTTTCTGTAATCCTGATAAAACATTCCAAACTTTCGTCCAAAAATTTACTTTTAAAATATGTATATTATTAGCAGAGTACTAGAATGTATATTAACATGAAAGTTAAAATTTGGGTTTTGGTAATAGTAAATCCAATGGGTTACTGTCTGTAGTTATTAGTAGGTTCTGGACTCTTTAGGTCTAGCCTAGGAGCTTCCAGACAGACTACAAATGTTACATACATATATATATATATATATATATATATATATATATATATATATATATATATATATATATATATATATATATATATATATATATATATAGAGGCTACACTATCAAGAAATATATAGTGCCGCCCCTACCCTTAAGAACGATAGTGCACACTGTGGCCCCTACTACTTCGTGAATTGGCGCCGCTGTTGCTAGGTCACTTTGAAGTTTAAGTATTTATATAGCAACTTTCCGGAAATTCTTATTTCCTAAAAACATAAACTATAGCTTTGAAAAAACTTCGCATACTAGGTGTATATCTGGTTGTATATAATATTTTTGCTGCATACTATAAATTAAACCTAACTTTTCAATTTTAAATATTTAGGATACGGGTGCTAAAAACCTGAAATTTAATTAGCTACTGATCAATAGATGTCGTGCTAAGGCGTATAAATTTGATATAGGCAACTGTTTATATTTCTAATTATATGATTGGTTATCTACACCGTGACAAAATGTTCAACAGTAAAGATAAAATGGACATTGAAGAAACAAATGTATTTGTATTAAAAAAAAAAAATTAAGGCACAACATATTTTTTACATTACTTTTGTTATATTTCTATACAACTATAACATAGAACTAGATGAAGATATTCTAGATACTAATACTATTTCCTTGGAGCATGCCGATATCTGTAAAGCTAGCAGAAAATATTTAAATAGCCTAGAGATAGAGAATGCTTGCAATGTTTTGTTTTTTCCTTTTTTTTTTTATTTTAATATCAACAGCATATTAAAACTGTATATCATAAAGTGTTTAATTTACATGTAACCAGGGTGCCATTTATTTAATTTCTTATTAAATTTCGTATTACCGGTAATATTACCCTGATTTTTTTAATGCTTCATTTTAAGCTTTAATCTGCAAATAGCCCCTATCATGACATGTTTTTATGCTTCGCAAAGAAGAAAACGAACCCAAAACTCCTATCAGGCTCGAAACAAAAATAAATTCTTTTTTTTTGTTTCTCTCTCGTACTCTTACCTGACAAACGCGTGACAGAGAAAGATTTCTGTCATGTATGCCAATGGTAATCGTTTCATTAATAAAATCTCTGAACAATGTCCTACAGAATATCCCTTTACATAATATCCGACTACAGACTGTTCCAGTATCCTCTTCTTCGTAGACATCTAACCAACTCCATTTACTTTTCTTGCGATACATAGCACCTTAATTTAATTAGGTAAAAATTTGTTTAAAGTAATAAAAGCCAAAGAAGTAATGCCTATAATAAGATTTTACTGATCATTTCTCTTCATCATAATAAAACAATAAACTAGGATAACAGGGGGATATTAAAAATAAATTATTAGCAAATATAATTAATAAACTAGACTTTTTCAAATCAATATTATACAATATAAATAATAATTATGATTATACAGCCTTCATTCTCACAATTTTTTTCACTAGTCATCTTTTTTCTCTCGTGAGTGCTTCTCGCATTCTAAAACAAAAATAAACGTATATATGTATGTAAGAGCACATATACACCAAAAAACCAAATGGAAATAGCTGTCTAAGAACTCGTTTACTTTCCTAAAGGTCTTTACTAATTTTGTAAAATATAACGAAGCCTTTTTATACATGATCAGTTTCTGCAGAATAGTCCTATTAGTATTACTGTTCGTTTTCCTTTAAATCAAGGTAATAAAAAATAAGAATATAGAAATTCTGCAACGCTTATGTTTCTCATGCCTTGGCCTTTATCGTTATCTAAGCATGCGCAGTATTAACGCGAAGGACACTACGGCAGAATTGCAATAAAATAAACTAAAAGTAAGGTTAGGTTAGTATTCATCTTCTATAAACTTTGTGGATTTTTTTTTCATTCTCCGCAAGAACCGCTGATGTCTGTGAAACGATAATGGTTAAACCCACGGTTATGAATATTTGATGGGTTAACACAAGTTTCTAAATTAAAGTTATGTCTAGCAGGTTTCCATTAATTACTTCCTTCAATATTTCCAAGTTAATACGAATGTGCTATAAATAAAATTTCATTTAAAATTAGTACTACGCAACAGCTATCGGTACTGTACCAAACACATTATTTTTTCATCGAAACGTGTTACACTAACCATGTTAACATTATCAGGAAGCGATTAGTAAGTTGACTCGTGATCCTGCTCACATAGTTAGAGAAACGCGTGTCAGGAGCAAAGATAAAGTGTTTGTTGTAGTGGTGACAACTATTCTGTAATGCCATTGTGCCAAAGACTGTAAAATCCCAACATAATCTGAACGCTAATTAACTGTTGTTATTGTTTGTAATAAAATATTTCAATTTTAGTATATTTTCTTAGTGATTTGTATACCTAAGTAGGAAAAAAAACAGGTCCTATATAATAGCTTGTTCGTACAATTTTGCGTATAAGTTAAACCGAAAGCACGTCTCTCGAGCCTGTCATAGGCGAAGTTGCCAAATTACGTAGATATTATGTACGGAAAGAATGTTTGCAAATGTTTTTTTTTCCTTTTTTTGATTTTAATATCAACTGTATATTAACCACATATATCTTAAAGTGTTTAATCTACGTGTGGCCACGGTGCCATTTGCTTAATTTCTTTTTAAATTTCGCATCAGCGGTAATATTTCCCTGATTTTTTTTAATTGCTTCATTTTAAACTATAATCCGCAAATAACCCCCTACACCAGGGATGTCAAAGATACGGCCCGCGGGCCGCATCCGGCCCCCGGGATGTATCAATAAAGCTCGCGATCGCAATGTGTCACACAGAAAGAAGAATATTATATACTATATAATTAAATAAATAAAATGTTATAATAATTCAGTACATTTTTTTTATTTGAATCTGGCCCGCCTACACATTCTAAATTTAATATATGGCCCTCTGTAAAATTGAGTTTGACACCTCTGCACACTATAAGTTTTTATGCTTCGCAAAAGAAAAAACGACCTCAAACCTCTTATCAGATCCGGAACAAAAAAAAAATGGATTTTTTTTCCTTTCTCTCTCGTACTCTTACCTGACAAACGCGTAGCAGAGAAAGAACTTCTACCATTGCCATGAATGGCAATGGTAAAAGTTCTAATAATAAAATCCTCCTCTCTTATAAGTCCCTAAATAAGGGAAATCGTCATCCTTAATAAAGGTTCCTCTTATTTTATTTGCAAACTTTAAATAACGATAACAGTTGAGTCCTTATATTTAATTTCTTCCCTTTACTATTGCGCACGCTTTAAATAAAGATAAAAGCAGTGACATGCGTTGCAAAATCTCTCTAATTTCACTGACCTTTGATTTTCATTCGATGGAACATATAAAACAGCACTAGGTGTCGCCTCGATCTTTCTGTCTCTTATACTTGCCCATGTACTCTAACTGTTGCCTACGGTGTGCCTCCATCAATGCGTTTAATTCAGCCTTCTGCCTGTTGAGCATTTCTTCAAAAGTCTCTTCCTATAGATAATAAAAATATATAGAAATATAGGGAATTGTATCGGTTGTTCAAGGAGGGTGTAACGTTGGAAATAGAGTCATCTAGAGATGGGTCGTACTCGCCTGAACCCAAGAGAAACGGTTCACGCTTGCAATAATAGGTCACATTGGTCGGGACGCAAGGAACAGATACATTCGTCCGTGAGTAATGTGACCAACGGATGACGGATCTCGGAAATTTTTATGTACGATCACTGAATCAGTAATTTGTTGTTTTTGAAGAGTTTCAAACTAGTTCAAGCCAATATAACTGATTGTGATGTTAGTGGAATCAGCTGTAAATATAACAACAACAAATTTTGCTTCTATATTTTGATTTTCCTTTTTTCCTTGAAATATTTTTTCGACTTCTTCACAAGCTGCAGCAAAAAATGCAGGGACGAAATGAAGTGTTAAAAAAATCGTCGTTCTCTTTTCCTTATTTGTGTAGTTTTCTAAACTCTCCTCGTTATTAATTAACAACCAGTTTTAGAGAACTCAGCTAAATTTCTATACTATAGTTTCAGTAAACCAACACCGTATAAGGTTTTATTTGACGCATATCATGCTTAAAATTATCTCTCTTGAAATTATGTTAACTACCACTACTTGTAAATACATTCTCAAGCTCAAGCATAGAGTATTCTAAATTTATTTCATCGAAAATAAACAAGCAGTGTATGAAAACATGACGCACTAATTTGAACTAAGAAGCAACTACATAATACAACAAAAACCTTGTTAAATTTATGTTTTTTTTTTTAATTTTATATAAATATCCCAAAATTAAGACCACCCATCTTAATAATACTAACCGCCACCATAAATTTACTACTAGAAGTGATGATTCTCTTTTTAAAACCTTTTAACCATGAATATGACATGGACGAAAATGACAAGACGTTGACAGGTCGAAAGGAGAAACGATTATACAGCCCAGCGGTAAGTCTATATCCTTCTCTTTTTTAGCGTTATTCTTACCGTATCACTATTAAAATAAGTCTCCAAGTATTCCTCGATCGGCACCGCCTTCTTTACCCCCCCTTTCGCGCAGCAACAGCGCGCCTCCGCCCTCGACCACGAATCGGACACCCATTCGGGGTGTGGCGTGGTGTACTGATACGCCCACCGATGGGAAGGGTCTGTACGGACACAAGATTCACATAGATGTTTTGGAAAATTTCCGATAGGTCTGTCAAAGTATGAGATTCGGGTCCTATCCGAGCAATATGGGTATGTATGGGTGTTGTCATGAGTATAAGAGTTTAAAGCAGCAATATTTTGGTAAGAATAACTTCTATGTAAACGAAACCTTGGATCGGAGTAAAAACTAGTTTGCGAAATCGACTTAGACGAACATTTACAGGGAACAGTTCTATCACTATCCAAAAATGGAGCTCTATTGACATTCGATTCGAAAAACGGATTTCTATCGCAACTTTTAGGAGAATTTTGCATCATATTTGCAGCAAACTTAAAATTATGACGCATTTTTTGGCTACAATTAGCTTGTTGGCGACCCTGATTACCCCCTAACCCTTCCGCAGACCCAAAGTATTCTCTTTTACCCAAATTTTCCCCGATTTTCCTTGAAAATTGATCCCCCGAATGGATAGTATAATAACTCTGTTCCCTGGCCCTAGTTTTTGGCACATCTTTGAGCAAATTATGCATGGATTTAGAATGTTTAACCTTCCAGTTCCTTTTTATCACTTCGGTAGGCGTTTCATCTTTTTGTTTTTTCCTCTTATGGCTCGTTTTACGCTTTACCGTAAAGTCTTTAAAGGTGATTTGACTTTCTATTACGGTGGTAGAGTTTACTTTTCGCGTTCTCATCTCGAAAGGATTTTCTTTTTGAGAAAAGTTGTAAATTTTTGAAAATTCAGGGAAGGTGAATTTTTGCGTACTGAGAGCATCAATATCAGGAGTCTTAAACATATTAGTATCAGTTAGATCAGGGCAGGAAATATTTTTTCCTGAAACGTTATTAAAAATCAATTTTAACGTAGACGTGTTGCTTTGAGACTCTTCTACCGATTTCCTAATATCCGGCATACTAGTAGTCAAACTATCATTCTCAGGAGGCACGATAACAATTTGCGGAGACTGCCGAAACGTTTTCGACTGTCTCCGCCCTACGAAACACGCCCTCCGAATATTCTGATCCTCGCTTTTACATATCGGCATGATATTTTCGATTTCCCGTTTCAAATCGACGTAACTTAAGGATTTTTGCAACGGTCGCGTCGGACTGACGTCAGATCGACTCGTAACGACAGCGCTGCCGATTTTGGCAGGCGTGCCCACGAAGGAGGCGGTGCCGATTTGATGCGGGGTGTGGCTGGCAGTGGAATGAATGGAAGGTGGCTACAAATAATACAAAAATAACTAATGAACACAAAAAAAGAAACTAAAAAAAAAGGTAATGACAGGGAATTTTAGAGTTTGGAAATTGTTTCTAATGTAATTTTACTGTTTTCTGAATAAGTGGTGAATTTTGTATGTAGTGACGTAGGACAAGTGAGTGGAATGTTTCTGTGTGTCGGGAAAAATATATATTAATTAAAATATATATAAAATACATACTATATATATATATATATATATATATATATATATATATATATATATATATATATATATATATATATATATATATATATATATATATAATGTTACAATAGAGGTTTGCACGAATGGTGAAATACATGGTAATACATTAAAATTCCGGGTTTCAATCCGTTCGTCTGACAATGGATTTGCACGACGTTTCGCCAAAATCCCCCGCTGCTGCTGCTACTCGATACAGTGATCTTGCTGCTGCTGCCGCTCGAAACTAACTGAGAAAACGACGTGCAGTCGCCATCTTCTATAGGTCAGCGTCTACGCAGATTGTAGGTGGGAGAGTCGGAAGTGTTCGTCCAACTATCGGTATTTGCCGGCTGGGTGGTAATTACGGGTTCCAGCGCCATGCTGACTGTTGCTTTCTCGATGTTTTGGTTACTCCTTGGTTTAGCTAATAGACCATTCTTTTCGGTTTTTTATAATGTGAAATCGAGGTTATCGGTTTAGATCCCTCACAATTGATGTTGTGATGTGTACCATGATGGTGCTGCAAACAAACATCAGCTCTTTTTCACCACCATCATGATACTGGTCACAACATCAATTTTGAGGGATCTAAACAAATAGCGTCGATTTCACATTATAAAACACGCAGAGTCAGAGAAGCCTATTAGCTAAACCAAGGAACAACCGAAAGATCGAGAAGGCAACAGTCAGCATAGCGCCGAAACCTGTAATTACCACCCAGCCGGCAAACACCGATGCTCGGACGAACACTTCCGACCCCCCCACCTAAAATCTACGTAGACGCCGACCTATAAAAGCGGGCGACCGCACGTCAATTTCTCAGTTAGCTTCAAGCGGCGGCAGCAGACAGATCACAGTATCAAGTAGCAGCGGCGGGAGCACTTGAAATGAATGGATTGAAGTTTAATGTATTATTTATATATATATATATATATATATATATATATATATATATATATATATATATATATATATATATATATATATACGAGGCTGGTTTGAAAAGTCCGTGCAAAAATAAAAACTACTTATGTGTTTGGGGTAAACCTTTTTGATTTTTCGACATAGTCTCCTTTTAGGCTTATACACTTCGTCCAACGATGTTCTAGTTTGTTGATCCCTTCCGAATAATAGGATTTGTCCAAGTTTGCAAAATATCCATTACTGCCTGCAATCATCTCCTCGTTTGAATAAAATCTTTGTCCCGCCAGCCATTTTTTCAAATTGGGGAACAAATAGTAGTCCGAGGGAGCCAAGTCTGGAGAATAGGGGGGATGTGAAACAAGTTGGAATCCTATTTTCATTAATTTTGCTACCACAACTGCTGAGATGTGTGCTGGTGCGTTGTCGTGATGGAAAAGGACTTTCTTGTGGGCCAATCGCGGGCGTTTTTCTTGCAGCTCGGTTTTCAAACGGTCCAATAACGATGAATAATATTCACCTGTAATAGTTTTACCCTTTTCCAGATAGTCGATGAGGATTATCCCTTGCGAATCCCAAAAGACAGTCGCCATAACCTTTCCGGCCGAAGGAACGGTCTTCGCCTTTTTTGGTGCAGATTCTCCCTTGGTAACCCATTGTTTAGATTGTTGTTTGGTCTCAGGAGTATAGTAATGTATCCATGTTTCATCCACAGTTACGAAACGACGCTTAAAGTCCTCCGGATTCTTCTGGAACAGCTGCAAACCATCCTTGCAACACTTCATACGATTCCGTTTTTGGTCAAGCGTGAGCAATCGCGGCACCCATCTTGCGGATAGCTTTCTCATGTCCAAATGTTTATGCAAAATATTATGTACCCGTTCAGTCGAGATGCCCACAGCACTAGCAATCTCACGCACCTTAACTCTTCTGTCATCCATCACCATATCATGGATTTGATCAATGATTTCTGGAGTCGTAACCTCCACAGGCCGTCCAGAACGTTCAACGTCACTTGTGCCCATATGGCCAGTCCGAAAATTTTGAAACCACTTATAAACTGTTCTAATCGAAGGTGCAGAGTCACCATAATGTTTATCAAGCTTCTCTTTAGTCTCCTGAGGCGTTTTGCCTTTCATAAAGTAATGTTTAATCACCTCACGAAATTCTTTTTCGTCCATTTCTTGAAAATCACTCGACTTCCTTGATTCACACGAATGCCAAACACAAAGAAATAAACCAATATGGCTGAAACTTGGTGTGCGTTCATTCAAGAGATGCTACTAACTAAACATGATCTCGATACGCGCCGGTGGTGCCATCTCTCGGACTTTGCCTCATATATATATATATATATATATATATATATATATATATATATATATATATATATATACGAGGCTGGTTTGAAAAGTCCGTGCAAAGTCCAAGAGATGGACTAGGCTCCCTCGGACTACTATTTGTTCCCCAATTTGAAGAAATGGCTGGCGGGACAAAGATTTTATTCAAACGAGGAGGTGATTGCAGACACTAATGGATATTTTGCAGACTTGGACAAATCCTATTATTCGGAAGGGATCAACAAACTAGAACATCGTTGGACGAAGTGTATAAGCCTAAAAGGAGACTATGTCGAAAAATAAAAAAGGTTTACCCCAAACACATAAGTAGTTTTTATTTTTGCACGGACTTTTCAAACCAGCCTCGTATATATATAAATCTTGACGTGAGAAGATATATTTTTTTATGGTTTATATTTTTTGTTTTGAAATGTGTGGTCTGTGTGTGTGAGTGTATGTGAATGTTCGTAAAGCCCTAAAATAATAAAATAATGATAAATCAAAAACTAAAAAATCTAATAAAAAGAAAACGATACAAAAAAAAAGCCAACACTGCAAACACTGACAAGGGACAACATTGTGGTAAAGTATAAGTTTTAATATAACAAACAACGACAATTTCTGTGTAAGAGTAAAAGATAGAATATCGTTTAATATATTGGAATGGGTGATTCCTTGCGTCAAGTAAATATTCATTACTTTTTTTTTTCTTAAGGGAACATTACACTTTCTCGGGTAGGAAAAATCGACTTTTTAGGAAGTATCCTATTGGAAAGTATTATATTTCAATAATATTCTCTGAAAATTTCAAAATAAAATTTGAAATATTTTCGAAGTTATAGACGATTATAACAAGTGTAAAGCAGGCCAAATCGAACGCGCAGCGTGCCAACTTACCTTTCAGCCGTTTACAAAGGTGTTGCTCTACCTGCGTCGAACATCTGCTGCCACTTTTATGATTCTAAGAAAGATAGAAGCAGGTAAAAGGAGAGCTTACTTTAATGGGTATAATATCTTTTCGGATTGAGGCAAAACTGTAGTTCGAAAGAATATATCGCTCGCACGACTATCATCACTCAGTAAACGTCTCGGCTAATATTGCTCAAAATGGAAAAAAAATACGGGAAATTTAGTTCGAAGCGAGTGTGCAGAACACGTAAAAGACAGTTTTATGGTAATCGATTTTCAGATGAAAGTGATTCTAATTCTCTGCTTTCTAGAGCTTAAATCATGTTCGTGTCCTGACGTGTATATTTACTACCACCATTAGCGTACATGTTGAAAAACTAGAAATCTTTATAGTAGATTTTCTCATTACTCACAGAGGAGTGTTTATCATTATTTTTCCGCAGTTGCTTCTGACACAAGAATTTACCAGTTTAAATATACTAAACGATTTTTATATTTTAGTAGGTACTATTTATAAAAATACTTTTTTGCTGAAATATGGAACGAAGCTCGAAATTATCGTTGTTTTATTGTGACAATACAAAACATAAACCCTAAAAATACAAGATGTTACAGTCTTTCAAAATATTTTCAATATACTGTCAACTACAATTCAAAATAACTTACCCGAACTTGAGAAATTTCTTCCTCCGTAGGCATCTCTTCTGTAAGAAAAATAATTATTACAGCCGAATCATAAGAAAACACTTTTTTTGATATTAAAAATAATATTACTTATTTTTTGGATATTTTTCCATAATAGTGAAAAGTCTGTGCCCTGCACAAATTATTCATAATAAAAAAGATTGTTATTCTTTTTTAAAAATATATTTTTACCTCCAGTATTAGGCAGCGATTTAACCAACGTCGTCTTCAACGAATCAAACGTCGTATTAATCACCGTCGTAAAATCGTGCCCATGTGGCCCGCCTACCACACCTACTGGACCCTGTGGTCCACCCATCGGGCCACTCTGCACTCCCAACGGCCCCGACAGGTGCGTTTGCACCAACTGATTCAATCCCACGCCCAACTGAGGCGTTCCTACACCTTGAACTCCGCCGACTTGACTCTGATTGCTTAAATGCATCGGCGGCACGCCCCCTTGGCTGAGCACGGACACGCCCACGCTGCCCGGGTCTCCGTTATTGAGAGAGCTGTCGCTTTCCTTTCGGCTCGGTTCGGGGAAGCTCAGTTTCGGCTCGGAAGCGCTGGGCGGAGTCAGTTTGCTTCGGTCCGGTTCGGTGATGACGCTGACTTTGAAGCGGGAGACGCGGCGTTCGCGGGGCTGCGCAGGAGCAAAACTTTCCGGTGTGGATTCTTGCAGAGCCTAAAAATTATGTAAATTAAGTTTTCTAAAAAAATTTTATAATGAAATAGTTGTAGCATACTAACCGGTAACCGGAAAAACTATTAAATAAAAAGAAATAATAATTATTAAAATTTATATTTTAGTAAACAGTTTTATTAAAAATTATTAAATCGATAGGAAGCTTTAACGGCATGAATGAAATTCTGTACAGATCTTGATTAGACCGTCCTCAATTGGTATCACATTCCGTCGTTTCATCTACGATTGTACAAAGAATCTTTACTTTGTAAGGGTTCAACAACATCAATTAAAGAGGAAGGGGAATAACACTTAATTTCGACGAGTAAAAATATGTGCAAATGTTTCGTGCTACTGTAGACGAAACGTCGATAAGTGATCTCAATATAAGACGGCTAAACCCAAGATAAGAAATTTCTGGAAAATGACGATGTTCTTTTAAAGCATTTTAACTTAGAAAAATAATTGTAGTTATCTATTTCTAAGGTATAAATTCTAGTCTATAAGATATGTAGATACAGCGGGTAGCAGTGACATAAAACATATGGGTGTATTATCCTAATATTAGTGATAATTATTAGTGATAAGCGTAATTTTTGGAACTTATTAGGTAATTTTTGAAAAATATTTATTTTTTCGTTATTATTTTTACTAAAAATGATTGATTTTATTTAAAACAGAGATAAAAGTGGAGTCGTTTACCTATGTTGAAATTCTGAAAGATTTATCTTTATATTATCGCATTAACACCAGTTTTTGTAGATTTTTTAGCTCATCCAACACAAAAGAATTATTCCTTCTGGACAGGTCTCCAGGCAAACAACTACAAACTTGTCGCATTGCTTTTAGTAATGTCGAAAAGAAATCAGGGTAGAAATAACTGCCTAGTTCTTCTTATTATTTTGTTTTTCTGTCCCTCTCAGGAGCCCCAATAATAATCTACAAAAATTGCACTGTCCCTGCCCTACTAAACACGCCGTCGAAATACTCTGCTCCTCGCTTTCACATATCGACATGATATTTTCAATTTCCCGTTACAAATCGACATAACTTAAACGATGTTTGCAACTGTTATCAGATCGACTCGTAACGACAGCGTTGCCGATTTTGGAAGGCGTGCCTACGAATGAGGCGGTGCCGATTTGATGCGGGGCGTGACTGGCAGTGAAACGAATGGGAGGTGGCTACAAACAATATAAAAATAACTAATAAAAAAAATAGGAATTAAGAAAATATATAAAACGGGAGAGAATTTTGGAGTTTGAAGTGTTTCCAAAACTGGATCATAATGTTCCTTCTACTAAATTAATTTTTTTTCGGCTTAGCAATGATTCACTAGAATTTTGAAAAATTAACTTTATGTGTTAGATTTCAAAATTAACTAATAAGGGCTTTCCACAGAGCAGCAATTTATTCCTTTTGTGTCTGTCCTGTCCCTTGTCTGTGTATACGTTTAACTCACATTTTAAAAAAAAAAAAAAAAATTGTCATTCACATCAATATGCGGACGATACACAAATTTATCATTCCCTTATTTTAACTATAAATCAAGAGTTTGTAAATGTTAAATTCTCCAAGTCACGCAGATTGGTATTAAATGGGGATACGACGTATATGATGATTTTTAGTAAACAAAAAGAACGCTTGTTGAGTGACTGAAATATTAAAATTAATGATGAGTATTTGTGTATATATTTCTGACAATGTTAGAAACGTTTGGGTGATAATGACCAGCCAACTGTACCTCGATAAGCGTGTTTTTTCTTCATCGAGTAAGATCTGTAGCGATTCCAGAATCGCAATCTTATAGCGACCATAAATAGTAGAATTTCGACATACAGTCCCTGGCCAAATTATTAGACGCACTGTATTTTTTTTAGTAATTTTATGTTTCTTAAGAGTTTTTATGCAATAATGGTATATTTAAACTACAATATTATTGATTTTTATTTAAAAGAATTGTTGTAGACTACATATTTGTATTTATTTTTAACATATGGCAACACTGTGTTGACAAAGTGATACATGAACGTAAATAAGTACAAACCTGTATCAGTCGCGATCGGAATCGAGTCAGGTACGGACGTGTTTCTGTGGCTTTATGGACTGTGATTGTTTGTTTAACACTTTTATACTACTCAGTTATTAGTTTATTTTGTATGCAGTGTTTTAAAAAAGTAATTGGACTATTTTCATTATGGGTAGAAAAGGCGATCTTTCACCACCTAAAAAAGCTGAAGTGAAGGCCCTTGTGATTGCGAAAACATTTACAAACCGAGAAACATCACGAAGATGGGAGGTTTCTGAAGCTAGTGTACGACGCATAAAAAAGAAAATTGAGTCAGGGAAGGAATTAAGCCCGAAAAGAAAGAAAAGATGCGGTAGAAAACCAATTTTCACTCCACGGTCAGAGAGATGTTTGAAGAAAATTTGTGTAGAAAACAGATTTGCTACCACAAAGGTAATAAAATCACAACTCCAGGATGCTAGCGTAAATGCTTCTGAGCGCACTGTTCGAAGAAAATTGAAAGAATTAGATTTTAAGGCCTGTGGCCCCGCCAGGAAGCCCAAGTTAACAGCTGCAATGAAAGCAAAGCGCCTGAAGTGGGCCAAACAATGGCAAGACAAAGATGTGGACTTCTGGAGATCGGTAAGATACAGCAATTTAATCAATAATTGATACATTATTATCATTTTCAGTTAAATAAAGCAAATAAACATGGAAGTTTATATATTTTTTCCTATTTTTGACAGGTCTGCTTCAGTGACGAAAGCACATTCGAAATTTTGCAGAATAAAGCTGAGTATGTGCGTCGTCGTCATGGAGAAAAGTTTCATCCCGATTGTGTCGTCCCGACGGTTAAACATCCCACCAAAGTGATGATTTGGTCAGTCATCAGCGGCAAGGGCACTGGACGTCTATACGTCGTCAAAGGAATAATGAGGCAAGATCAGTACAAAGAAGTATTACAAAATCGGTTGATTCCGCAGCTCAGAGAATGGTTTCCAAATGGGGAACCATTCACTTTCTTGCAAGATGGAGCTCCCTGCCACACTGCTCGGTCTGTAAAGATGTGATTACCAACAAAACCCAGCTCCTAGAAAAGATTATTCATGTGTGGAATCATCATCCTCAAATGCAGGAGACAGTACAATCTTGCATTGATAGCATGCCGCGCAGAATTAAAGCTTTGATAGCGGCTAAAGGTGGCTCAACTAAATATTGACTTTTACTAACATTAATTTCACTTTTCTTTAAAACTTAATAAACTTATGCTTTTGTAAATTAATGTTGTTTTATTTATGTCAAATAAATAGGTAATTGATTGGATAATATAAAAATAAAAAACAAATCAATTTAAAATAATAAAACGGTACAATATCACTCGGTAATTAATATTTTACATGAAATCTTGCAGTGCGTCTAATAATTTGGCCAGGGACTGTAAGTAAACGACTCCATTAAAAGCCAACATAATACGCTTGTAAAACCTACCATACTAAGCTGAAAACAATTTAAAAGTTTGTGATTTAGACAATACTAAGAATGTTTGGTTATTTCGTATTAATGATATAGCGATGGACAGCCGTCTATTCTACCATAAGATGGTACCCAAAAAGGGTACCGATACTCTACTTACACGCAGCAATTTCGTTTTTTTGCTGTTTTATAAAGATACTAACGCGCCGTCTGAACTGAGAACCAAAAAAAAAACAACAAAATTAAATAGTAAAATAAAAAATACACTTTTGCGAAAATAACTTGTGTAAATCATATATTAGTTCGTATGCAGCGTCTTGTTCATTAAGCCTGTAATTAAGAAGAAAATTGGGAATCCTTCTGGTATTACAAAATTGGCGGTCCATCTTCGTTCACTTTTTTTCACGGGTACAGCACGTACTCTACAGGGAAATCCTTAAAACTCTACAGGAGCGACGCGTGTACGGAAAAAGCGATTTACGTTGGTCTTGATTCGTTGTAAATTGCATTCCAGTAGATATAGAACTATTTACCGACAAGCTTTAAGAGCTGCTAAACAAAAATATTATAATCGTAGGTTATATACTAAGAGCAAGGGAACACTGGGTAATAGTTAACGAATTTAGAGGTACGCTCTTCAACAGAGCAAACTATCCTAGACGCTAACACTTTTAATTCATGCTCTATAGTCAAGAGACATCTAATTTAAGTACACAAATTGAACCGCTCTCATTCGCTGATTCGTTACACTGATATAGCGGAAATATAAACAAGAATAAAAAACATCAAAAAGAAAAAACTCAGCTAGAATTGATGGAATTTCAATAAGAGTGCTCAAATGTGTTCCTGATACCTTCTTAAAAGTTCTGGTCGACGCTGTTAATTCATCCTTTGACCACGGTTTATTCTCTGAATGTTTAAAACACCTATTGTCCGACCAATTCGTAAAGGAGGTAACACTGTGTGTAATTTTTTAAGTTATGGAAAAATAACCATATACGGACACCACTACGTGATAGTAGACCAAAAAAAAAAAGACCCGTGTCTCCCAGTTTTTCCGAAAGTCATGCACTTTTTTTTTATGGGCCCCCAAAGATTTGAGGCCTGGGTGTAATTTTTGCAAAAAACTCCTCATATTCTGAGGCTCATATCTTGCAAACCGTTCGGAATTTTAATTTACTTTCTGTGGCAAAGTTGTAGCTCTTGTCATAAGGAACAAAAATTGTGAACATTTAAAGTAAAAAAAAACTTCATCTTCAAGATCAAAATAGCTAAAAACTCTAAAAAATTCGATTTTTTTACCTTTTCTTCCCTGTTTAGGCCCATAGCTAGCAAACCGTTCAAAATTCAAGGAAACAATCAACTACAAAAATGTAGCTAAGATCTTAGTAAACAACTTTCTAGAATATATGAACTTCCTAGGAATGATTCTTAACACTGTTTAGGTAGCCGCAAAAGTTAAAATTTTCTCGAAAAATCTACTTTTTTTAAGTTTTTTTGCGATTTTGATTTGGAAGATGAAATTTTTTGGATTTTATATGTTCACAATTTTTGTTCTTTATGACAAGAGCTACAACTTTGCTTCAGAAAGTAAATCAAAATTCCGAACGGTTTGCAAGATATGAGCCTGAGAATATGATCAGTTTTTTGCAAAAATGACACCGAGGCCCCAAATCTATGGGGCCTCATAAAAAAAAAAATGCATTACTTGGGGCAAAACTGGGAGACACGGGTCTTTTTTTACCCGAGGCTCCCAGTTTTGGCCCAATTCAGGTACTTTTTTTTATGAGGCCCCAAGGATTTGGGGCCTCGGTGTCATTTTTGCAAAAAACTGATCATATTCTCAGGCTCATATCTTGCAAACCGTTCGGAATTTTGATTTACTTTCTGAAGCAAAGTTGTAGCTCTTGTCATAAAGAACAAAAATTGTGAACATATAAAATCCAAAAAATTTCATCTTCCAGATCAAAATCGCAAAAAACTTTAAAAAAGTAGATTTTTCGGGAAAATTTTCACTTTTGCGGCTACCTAAACAGTGTTAAGAATCATTCCTAGGAAGTTCATATATTCTAGAAAGTTGTTTACTAAGATCTTAGCTACATTTCTGTAGTTGATTGTTTCCTTGAATTTTGAACGGTTTGCTAGCTATGGGCCTAAACAGGGAAAAAAAGGTAAAAAAAAATCGATTTTTTTACAGTTTTTAGCTATTTTGATCTTGAAGATGAAGTTTTTTTTACTTTAAATGTTCACAATTTTTGTTCCTTATGACAAGGGCTACAACTTTGCCACAGAAAGTAAATTAAAATTCCGAACGGTTTGCAAGATATGAGCCTCAGAATATGATGAGTTTTTTGCAAAAATTACACCCAGGCCTCAAATCTTTGGGGCCCATAAAAAAAAAGTGCATGACTTTCGGAAAAACTGGGAGACACGGGTCTTTTTTTTTTTTGGTCTACTATCACGTAGTGGTGTCCGTATATGGTTATTTTTTTTCGTGTTGCACTGTGTAATCTTAACGACCCAGGAAATTTTTGCCCCACCTTAGTTCTACTCACTTTATCGAAAATAGTCTAAAAACTTGTTAAAAAGAAAATGCTAGTCATGGAGAATTACACAATCGAGCAAAGCATAGAAATTGGTGAAAATTTTGTCCACACGTCTTTTGGTCATCATAACGCATTATCTCGCAACACTGTGGTGCAGTTAATCAAAAAATTTGAGGTTAGTGGGGCAGTTCTGACCGCGAAAAGCACTGGCCGTCCTCGTACCGACCGGTCGAATAAAAACATAGCCCCAGTGAGTGCGAGTGTTGACGACAGTCCTTTCACCTCGATTCGCCTTCGTGCTCAGCAATTGAATATTCCAAGATGCTCTGTGCAGCGAATTTTGATGAAAGATCTGCAATTGCATGCTTACAAGATCCAGTCGATACAAGAACTGCAGCCAGCAGACCATGCGCAACGCCGTACATTCGCCAATTGGATATGGGAGCATCAAGAAATCGATCGAAGAAAATCATTTTCAGCGATGAGGCGCATTTTCAACTTAGTGGCTACCTAAATAAATAAAACTGTCGAATTTGGGGGACCGAAAATCCACAGCTTCCCGTGCATCCACCACTAGTCACTGTTTGGTGCGGATTTTGGGTTGGAGGAGTGACTGGGCCGTACTTTTTCGAGAATGCTACTGGAAATGAGGTTACCGTGAATGGTGTTCGTTATCGTGACATGATAACCAACTTTTTATGGAATAAACTGAGCGGCCACACTGCGGGCAAAACAATGCAGTTATTGCAAACGAAGTTTCGTGGTCGTGTTATCTCGCGCCACGGCGATGTGAATTGGCCACCAAGATCGTGCAGGTTGACACCACTGGATTTCTTTCTTTGGGGTTGTCTGAAAGGATAAGCCCATTCCGGAGCTCAAGGAAGAAATTAGGTAGGCACCATTAATGAAATTAGTCCGCAATTATGCCAAAATGTTAACGAAAATTTCGTCAAACGAGTGAACGTTTGCAAATGGAGTCGAGGCGGCCATTTATCGGATATTGGGTTCCACACATAACCTCCATGTTTGTACCTTATATTAAAATAAAAACATTCGTACTGTTCAAATAAATAATACATTTTATGAATAAATTAAAAGATCAGGTCATTTTGAGACACCGTTTATTAAGTATGGTGTCCCGCAATTAGGTAAAAAGTCCCTTACTGGCAGATAACACCACTCTTCTCTGAGTAGGAAGGAAACCCGATGCGTTGACGAGCAGCGTGTCCAGCGATGTGCACAAAGGTCAGTCCTGGCGTGAGGCTCATTTGCCCAGTTTCAACGTCAATAAAACGAACATAATTACTTTTCAATTTGAAATAACTGCAAGTCATATATCCATTTCCAACAAGACTTCGACCAAGTTCTGGGGTGTTTGAATTGACGACAAACTGATATTTAGTGACCATATTCAGGCCCTCAATGCCAAATTGGCATTGAGGGCAGTCTGAGTGGTCTTAAACGAACTGGGAAGTGGCACGGCAAGAAATGTTTAACAATAAAACTACTTAATTACTTTGTTAACTGTCACTAAATATATTTGTAAAGATTTTACAATTGCGTTATCGCGATTTCGTAGTATAACTACATTGTCAAACGCTTAACTAAAACAGATTTTTGGTATTTTATGTTTATATGATGAACAGATGTGGGTCTATTTTATGTTAAAAAACTTTGAACAAAGGAGAATTTGCTACGTCTAATTGACTATTCAGTAAATTTATATTATGGTCCTTTGAATGTCTGTAAATTTCTATAGATTCTAAGAAGTTGAGTTTTGACCCTTTAGGTGCCATATGGAGTATTTGTAAACAATCGATATTGGGAAAAGTATGGCCTGTTTCTAAGAAATGTTTAGCAAAGTGTGATTTTTCATTTTTTAGCCTATAAGAGGCATTGTGTTCTGCGAATCTTGTCTTGAAATTCCGTCCCGTTTGGCCTACGTAACAGCTATTGCACTCTTGACAATTAAGTTTATAAACTCTTGATTTATTATATTTATTAGTTTTATCTTTGGCATTAAAAAATATATTGGATAATTTTTGAGCGGGTTTTAAAGCTATTCTTGTTTTTTCGGTCGTGAGAACTTGGGATATTTTATCCGAGATGGGACCAAAATATGTCAGAGGTATGAATGTTTTCTTTTCTCGGTATTCTTTTACGGGGTAGATATAGCTGAGAGTGATTTGTTTTCGTTTACGGCTTATTAAGGTATTAATTATTTTAGGTTGGAAGCCGTTATTGAGTGCTATATTTTTGATTGTGTCCAGTTCTTTTTTTAAATTATTTTTACTAAGAGGGATATTGAAGGCTCTATGGATCATAGATCTATAGGCTGCCAGTTTATGGGAGTTAGGGTGTATTGAGTCAGCTGGGATGGTGACATCTGAAAAGGTTGGTTTGCGGAAGATATCGAATTCTAGTCTATTTTCCTTTTTTAAAATTGTAATATCTAAGAAATTTATTTTATTATCGGTTTCCTTTTCAAGTGTGAATTTTATGTTGGGGTGTAAATTATTTAGCTGATTTAAAGTGGAATTTAGTTCAGTATCATTTCCAAGGAAACATACTAAGATGTCGTCCACATATCTAAACCAAAAGAGAATATTTTTTCGCGTGTTGAGTTTTTAGAAAACTGTTTTCCAATTCTGACATAAAGATTTCGGCTAGCAAAGGACTAAGTGGAGACCCCATGGCAAGTCCATCTCTTTGTTTGAAAAATTGATTATTGAACTGAAAATAATTTTCGGATATACAAAATTCGAACAGTTTCAATATATCTTGTTGTATTGTTATATTGACGTTGTTTTTTTGTAACATAGTTTTTATAATTTCTAAACAATCTTTATTTGGGATATTGGAGAACATATTTGTTACATCGAATGAAACCAGAAGGGCGTTATTTGGGATGGAGATATTTTTAAGTTTATTTGTAAGGTCTATAGAGTTTTTTGTTTTGTATTTTGGATTGAATTGTGTAATTTCTTTGAAGATGGTGTTGAGATGTGTTGCCAGATTTTTTAGGGGGGTGTTGCTGTACGATACTACCGGTCTTATTGGCGAATTTTCTTTATGTATTTTTATCAGGCCATAAAGTTTTGGTGATGTAGGATTTTGGTTTATTATTTTAAACTTTTCTCTTTCATCCACAATACTCAGGGTTTCATTTAGCAGGGTCTTGAGTTGTTTTTGAATTTTATCCGTTGGATCTTTTTTAGTTTTACTGGATTTTCTTTTTCCAAAAAATCATTTACTTTTTGAATGTAATGGTTTTTATCAAGAGCTATGATGGAGTTGCCTTTGTCTGCTTTTGTTATTAGTAAGTTATTCTCTTTTATTTTAGACTGAATGGACGCTATCGTTAATTGTTCTTGGTTACTGCAAGTAGTGTTTTTTGTGTTTATCATTATATGTTTTATTTTTTCTTTTTTTAATATTTGGGTCACCTATGTTTTTTGTGGCTGATTCAATTTCGGATATTAGTGTTTCGGTAGTATTTTTTTTTAAAGTTAGGGTTATATTTTGGTCCTTTTTCAAGCAGTTTTTTCTCACTTTCTGTGAAATTTGTATTAGAGATATTGATAAATCTATTATAGAAGGTTTTTTGTTGAGTATTATCTGAAGTTTCGGTATATTTTTTATTCTCTATTAGTTTTTTAAGTTTTTTTGATTGAGTTAAATAAATTTTGTGAATAATTTGGCTAATTTTTAATCTAGTATTATCATCAAAGATATCGAATTCTATTGGGTGGAGTTTATAAGCTAATTCAGAGTGCAATACTGGACTTTGGGGATATGGAACTTTAATACAAAAAAATACTACCGAAACACTAATATCCGAAATTGAATCAGCTACAAAAAACATAGGTGACCCAAATATTAAAAAAAGAAAAAATAAAACATATAATGATAAACACAAAAAACACTACTTGCAGTAACCAAGAACAATTAACGATAGCGTCCATTCAGTCTAAAATAAAAGAGAATAACTTACTAATAACAAAAGCAGACAAAGGCAACTCCATCATAGCTCTTGATAAAAACCATTACATTCAAAAAGTAAATGATTTTTTGGAAAAAGAAAATCCAGTAAAACTAAAAAAAGATCCAACGGATAAAATTCAAAAACAACTCAAGACCCTGCTAAATGAAACCCTGAGCCTTGTGGACGAAAGAGAAAAGTTTAAAATAATAAACCAAAATCCTACATCACCAAAACTTTATGGCCTGATAAAAATACATAAAGAAAATTCTCCAATAAGACCGGTAGTATCGTACAGCAACACCCCCCTAGTTTTCTAAAAACTCAACACGCGAAAAATATTCTCTTTTGGTTTAGATATGTGGACGACATCTTAGTATGTTTCCTTGGAAATGATACTGAACTAAATTCCACTTTAAATCAGCTAAATAATTTACACCCCAACATAAAATTCACACTTGAAAAGGAAACCGATAATAAAATAAATTTCTTAGATATTACAATTTTAAAAAAGGAAAATAGACTAGAATTCGATATCTTCCGCAAACCAACCTTTTCAGATGTCACCATCCCAGCTGACTCAATACACCCTAACTCCCATAAACTGGCAGCCTATAGATCTATGATCCATAGAGCCTTCAATATCCCTCTTAGTAAAAATAATTTAAAAAAAGAACTGGACACAATCAAAAATATAGCACTCAATAATGGCTTCCAACCTAAAATAATTAATACCTTAATAAGCCGTAAACGAAAACAAATCACTCTCAGCTATATCTACCCCGTAAAAGAATACCGAGAAAAGAAAACATTCATACCTCTGACATATTTTGGTCCCATCTCGGATAAAATATCCCAAGTTCTCACGACCGAAAAAACAAGAATAGCTTTAAAATCCGCTCAAAAATTATCCAATATATTTTTTAATGCCAAAGATAAAACTAATAAATATAATAAATCAAGAGTTTATAAACTTAATTGTCAAGAGTGCAATAGCTGTTACGTAGGCCAAACGGGACGGAATTTCAAGACAAGATTCGCAGAACACAATGCCTCTTATAGGCTAAAAAATGAAAAATCACACTTTGCTAAACATTTCTTAGAAACAGGCCATACTTTTCCCAATATCGATTGTTTACAAATACTCCATATGGCACCTAAAGGGTCAAAACTCAACTTCTTAGAATCTATAGAAATTTACAGACATTCAAAGGACCATAATATAAATTTACTGAATAGTCAATTAGACGTAGCAAATTCTCCTTTGTTCAAAGTTTTTTAACATAAAATAGACCCACATCTGTTCATCATATAAACATAAAATACCAAAAATCTGTTTTAGTCTTAGTTAAGCGTTTGACAATGTAGTTGTACTACGAAATCGCGATAACGCAATTGTAAAATCTTTCCAAATATATTTAGTCACAGTTAACAAAGTAATTAAGTAGTTTTATTGTTAAAATGTACTGTCACAAAGTAACGGACCACTCAATCAACTCTTTAAGAAATGTTTAGTTTGGTGGAAGCCCATTTGAGATATAGTATACCGTTTTGGAGATTTTGCAGGAAATGTCGATTTAATTTCATATTTCTTTTGTACAACAAAAAGTTATTCGCCATACACTACCTTCAGAAAGTATTTGCCCACCTAGAAATTTCAATGTAACTGCCAAATTTTAATACCTAATTAAACCCTTTTATTATATTAGGTAAATTTAATTGTTTTTAACAAGTGTCCATCATAAAATTGTTTAGATAAGCCTCTTTGGTGAAATCACAAATTAAAAACCAATTAGAACAAATTTCCAAGTTTTGCATCATAATCGTTTTGAGGCGATTTCTGAAAATTCCAGTTGAAGTAAGAACTCATTTCAAGTTTCTAGGGATTGTGGAAATTCCTAATGACATTTTATGATAAAAACTATACTATATATACCATTGCCCTTTTGGAAATTAATCATTCGCAAACAGTACTTTGTCACTGATACAGGCTCAATTGTTTTGTGAAAATGCCAAAAACGAAAGAAGTTTCCGTTGAAAATCGGGCTCTGATAATTGCGAGACATCAAAATGGTCACTCGAGTCGACAAATCGCGAGTGATATGCAGATGCCAAGGACAACGATGGACTACTGCGGGATATGGAATTCCAACCAAAAACATTCAGGAAGGCCTCGAAAAACGACTCCCGCTGAAGACAGAGCTATAACAATGTCCAGCAGACGTAATCGCCGCCTAACCGCATCAGAAATCACGGCTCAAGTAAACCTGGGGCGGCCCATTCCCATCAGCGTAATAACCGTGAAGAACAGGTTAGCAGAAGATGGACTACACGGGAGAGTTGCAATGAGGAAACCACTTCTTAGGCAAGTGAATAAACGTAAACGATTAGAATGGGCCCGATAACATGAAAATTGGACACCAGAACAATGGAATTCCGTCCTATGGAGCGACGAATCTAAATTCGAAATTTTCGGTTCAAATTGACGAGTTTACGTGCGGCGGTCGGTTGGAAAGAGGATGTTGGAAGCCTGCCAGTTCCCTACAGTAAAACATGGTGGAGGTTCAGTAATGGTTTGGGGCCGCTTTGGCAACGGTAAAGTTGGAAAAATCTTTAGAATAGAAGGAATCATACAAAATCAAGAAATTTTGCTCAAACTCAATGCTTCCTTCTGGAAGAGATATTTTTCGGGGGAAATTTATTTTTCAGCATGACAACGACCCTAAACATTCTGCTAAACAAATTAGAGAACTTTTAAACCAATGGAAATCCGATGACATCCTGGAAGTGATGACTTGGCCTCCATGATCACTCTACTTAAACCCCATCGAATTGCTGTGGGACCATTTGGACAGGTGTGTTCGAAGACTCAATCCAATTTTTACAAGCAGAATGGGTTAAAATAACCAAAGAAACTCTGAAGAAACTACTGAATAGAATGCCGAAACTCTGTAAAGCGGCAATTAAAAACAAAGGAGGTCACATAGATGAGAAAAATCCTGGAAAATTATGAATATTTTTCTGATTTTCTAGACTGTAAATAATGTGAAAATAAATAATAATTTATTAAATTTAAAAAAATATATATTATCTGGGTTTTTGCTGTCTTGGGACTGAAATAACTAGGTGGGAAAATATTTTCTGATGGCAATGTATGTACAGTCCCTGGCCAAATTATTAGACGCACTGTATTTTTTTTAGTAATTTTATGTTTCTTAAGAGTTTTTATGCAATAATGGTATATTTAAACTACAATATTATTGATTTTTATTTAAAAGAATTGTTGTAGACTACATATTTGTATTTATTTTTAACACACAAAGTGATACATGAACGTAAATAAGTACAAACCTGTATCAATCGCGATCGGAATCGAGTCAGGTACGGACGTGTTTCTGTGGCTTTATGGACTGTGATTGTTTGTTTAACAGTTTTATACAACTCAGTTATTAGTTTATTTTGTATGCAGTGTTTTAAAAAAGTAATTGGACTGTTTTCATTATGGGTAGAATAGGCGATCTTCCACCACGTAAAAAAGCTGAAGTGAAGGCCCTTGTGATTGCGAAAACATTTACAAACCGAGAAATATCACGAAGATTGGAGGTCTCTGAAGCTAGTGTACGACGCATAAAAAAGAAAATTGAGTCAGGGAAGGAATTAAGCCCGAAAAGAAAGAAAAGATGCGGTAGAAAACCAATTTTCACTCCACGGTCAGAGAGATGTTTGAAGAAAATTTGTGTAGAAAACAGATTTGCTACCACAAAGGTAATAAAATCACAACTCCAGGATGCTAGCGTAAATGCTTCTGAGCGCACTGTTCGAAGAAAATTGAAAGAATTAGATTTTAAGGCCTGTCGCCCCGCCAGGAAGCCCAAGTTAACAGCTGCAATGAAAGCAAAGCGCCTGAAGTGGGCCAAACAATGGCAAGACAAAGATGTGGACTTCTGGAGATCGGTAAGATACAGCAATTTAATCAATAATTGATACATTATTATCATTTTCAGTTAAATAAAGCAAATAAACATGGAAGTTTATATATTTTTCCTATTTTTGACAGGTCTGCTTCAGTGACGAAAGCACATTCGAAATTTTGTAGAATAAAGCTCAGTATGTGCGTCGTCGTCATGGAGAAAAGTTTCATCCTGATTGTGTCGTCCCGACGGTTAAACATCCCACCGAAGTGATGATTTGGTCAGTTATCAGCGGCAAGGGCACTGGACGTCTGTACGTCGTCAAAGGAATAATGAGGCAAGATCAGTACAAAGAAGTATTAAAAAATCGGTTGATTCCGCAGCTCAGAGAATGGTTTCCAAATGGGGAACCATTCACTTTCATGCAAGATGGAGCTCCCTGCCACACTGCTCGGTCTGTTAAAGTTTTTTTGGCAGAAAAAAATATCCCTCTGTTGGATTGGCCCTGATATGAACCCCATTGAAAATGTGTGGGAGCTGATGAAAAGAGAAGTGGCTAAAGATGTGATTACCAACAAAACCCAGCTCCTAGAAAAGATTATTCATGTGTGGAATCATCATCCTCAAATGCAGGAGACAGTACAATCTTGCATTGATAGCATGCCGCGCAGAATTAAAGCTTTGATAGCGGTTAAAGGTGGCTCAACTAAATATTGACTTTTACTATCATTAATTTCACTTTTCTTTAAAACTTAATAAACTTATGCTTTTCTAAATGAATGCTGTTTTATTTATGTCAAATAAATAGGTAATTGATTGGATAATATAAAAATAAAAAACAAATCAATTTAAAATAATAAAACGGTACAATATCACTCGGTAATTAATATTTTACATGAAATCTTGCAGTGCGTCTAATAATTTGGCCAGGGACTGTATGTGCAAACCAAGGTAGACTATTATTTCACCAACAAAAAATTCTAACTTTACTTTGCTTGCTAATACTGGAACCTGCTTCCCTTATTCAGGGGCATGGAATGGTTCATCAATATGAAACCAGAAATTCTAATAATATATTTTTACCTATTCTGTGGCGGCCCAAGCACCATGGGAATCGTGCTGGCATACGGCCTCAGGGGTTTTGAGTTCAATCCCGGTAGGTCATTGTAGTTATTTATTAATTTATTTAAGTATATTTTGCTTGGCCACATACAAAGATAGTAGTTGTTGCAGAAATGCAATTAACATCCGTGAAAGCATTACGGCGTTGTCTAAAACGTGGTAATCCCTATTCAGGAGAAGTGACTGATAAAAAAAATCTATTCCAAAGCTAACACTAATCAAAGGTCATTTTGTTTTGAGGGCCTCAAGCGTTCACCATGTATTAGACATAGCAAATATAAAATTATTTAGGAACTCATTTAAAAAAAAATTGTGGAAAATACCTCAAACCACTGAAAATCCCGCGGATTGTGAAATACTCGCAGTAATTCGTATCATAAATGCAAGCGACGTGGAAGCGACTGAAATTCATGAGCAGATTAGTGTTAGCAGCACTGTGAGCAATGGAATGGTAAAATAACAGGTCAAGTGCAAGTTGAACTTGCGCAATTAGTGTTCCGTACGTTGATTGCTTTTAAAATAAAAAATGATGTAACGGAATTATAAAATGATCAGTGACTTCACAAAACACACCCCAAATGAGTTTTCAACAAAGTTTATTAACAATCTTTACTGAAAATTGATGACCTTGAAATTTTTGTTGTTTTTTATATACCAGATAAATTATTACAGGTAATGCACTCGTGATAATTTTCGTTCAATCTACACCTCGTGGAGAATATTCCAGAATTTTTTCAAAATTTTTTGATAAGTACTTTTCGAGATAAGGCGGGTGGGCAGGGATTTTTCGCGATTTTTTAAAAATAATACAAAGAAAAGTGCGCGCAAGTATTACATTATATATATATTTTTTACTCGTGTTTTCACAAGCTTTCATTTGACACCACACTCGACTACCTAGTTAAAAAAAAAATTTTTCACTTCCGATTTCACTCCCCAAAACTAACCCCTTAAGTCAAAATTTAACTTTCAAAACTACATGGCTCTGATGGGGCCATCAATTTCTATATTATTGCCAACTTTCAACTTTCTATGACAAATAGTTTCGGAGAAAATCGGGTGTGACAGACGGACAGACAGACGGACAGAGACGGATAGACACCGAAGTGATCTTATAAGTGTTCCATACGGAACACTAAAAATGACTTAGAGTATTTAAAGAAAAGCCTACAAACGTGCCCGATGAGGGACAAAGTAGGCGGCCGTCCGTCTTTAATAATGACTTGGTGAGGAAAGTACAAAAGAAAACAGACGCTTTACGATTTCATCATTATCTAATATGTTTTTTCAAATTGCAAAAAATATTCTCTATAAAATTACTACCAAGACAATGGTCGTTCGCATGTGGCTCATCGAACCCACGATCGCTTCGCGTCAAATAGCTGGGAACAACTTTATTACCCCCAGTACAGTCCTTGGCGATCAGCGCTACGACACCGACGACGACGCCAAAAAGGCCGTGCTGCGGAGGTTAGCAAATCAGGCGGCAGATTTTTATGAGGTTGAAATACAGAAGCTGGTGCTACAAGTGACTTAATACGGATGGAAATTACGTCGAAAACCAGGGTAAAACGGTACTTTCTTTAAAAACGAGCCTCGTATTACTTAATTGCTTTTTGGCATTCGATTCGATCCTGTGTAGGCTTACGTTTATGTCTAGATTATTCTTTAAATTGTAAAATTATTTTAATGCTATAGCGTTTATAAGAATTGATTCTTTACAACAAATAAAGCGATTAAAAAAAATGTGTTCACCAAGCTACTAATCATAAAAACTTATTGATTATCTCGGCCTCGCCTTTATCGAAAGACAATCTGCTTAGGAACTAATAAATACACATATCACCCCATAAAAATTCAACGTGTACCAAAAAACACTTACCTGACTGACAGTAGCGCCAGTCTCGTGCAATTTTTCTAATTCTAATTTCATCTCCCTTTTCGCCTCGTCAATAGCCTCGACGGTTTTGCTTTCTACTGATTGCGCTTGCGGTGCTTGCTTATCAGCGGCAGCGATCTATAAAATAGGCAACCTATAGCTAAACGAAAAAACTATAGCGAAAGCATAGACTCGTGTCACGAGGTGCGACAATAAAGTAATGGGACTGACTTTTTGGAGCGAAACGTGGCAATCCTGCAGGCTTCATAGACTCACCATCTTTGACCTTGATCATCACGCCACTAATAATCCAAGCGGCACATCCGTGCAACCTCTCAGTTTTGAGTAGTGGTGTAATAAGTGAACACGTGTTTATGTCTCTCGTTACGGAAATGGAATCGCGAACAATTTCACAACAATATGCCATTTCTTTTTGGTTAAACTCGGTGAGAATGCGACGACAACTTACGATAAGCTTCAGAGGGCTCAAGTTGGCATTAAATGTTTTGTGAAGATGGAACGAATGTTGAAGACGAAAACCGCAGTGGACGACCATCAACCTCACGGACAGACGTCAACACGGCCAGGGCGCGTGAAATCGTACGATCCGATCGAAGATTATCTATGAAAATGATTGCAGAAGAAGGGAACATCGCCCGTAATAATAAGAAAAGATCTGGGCATGCGAAAAATGTGTGCGAAAATGGTCCTGAAAAATCTCACAGGACAATAACGAGATACCTGGAAAAATGTGGCAGTTGATCTGTTGGAATAAATACAAATCAACCCAGAGTTATTTGATCTTATTATCACTGGTGATGAGATTGGGTTCTGCCAGTATGATCCAGAGACAAAACGCCAAGGTTCGCGATGGTATTCGAAGGGATCACCCAGACCAAAAAGAGCTCGCATGTCGAAGACAAAAGTGAAATGCATGCTTGTGTGCTTTTTCGTTTCCAAAGGCAATATTCATAAAGAGTAGGTGTCTCCTGGACAAACAGCTAATCAATATTTCTACAAAGAAATTCTCGAAAGACTTCGAAAACGAGTCCTCCTTGTCCGTTTAAACATTGCTGATACGTGGATTCTTCTTCACGATAATGCGCCACGTCATTCTGCAATGTCTGTACAGCAATTTTTAATCTCAAAACGCATTTCAGTACTACCATAGCCACCTTATTCACCGGATCTCGCCCAGTGTGACTGTTTTTATTCCCAAAAGTCAAATTAGCAGTTAAGGGACACCATTTTCAAACAACAAAAGATGTCCAAAATGCTGTGACAAGAGTCTTAAACAACATTTCAGAAGAAGAGTTTCGGAAAAGTTACCAGCAGTGGCAGGCGCGTTGGGATAAGTGTGTGCAAGCAGAAGGAAACTACTTTGAAGGAGATCACACTACAGCTGACTAAAAACATAAATAATTTTTTTTTATCACATCAGTGTCGTTACTTTTTTTTGCTAATGGGATGTAGCTCAAAAACTACAAAATCCTTTCCTACATCAAGTATTATTATTATAAGTGTGCCAAATTTTAAGTAGACAACTCATTTAGTTCGAGAGTTACCGCGCCAACACATCGACAGACGGAGATGAGGGTTTTCGTGATCTAGGGACCTTGAAACGTAAAAAAAAATCCAAAAATTCGGAGGGTGTTTTTTTCACGAATACGAGGAAGCAAAAATTAATAGGGAGAGCGGGTATTAGCATGAATTCTAAGACCAGTCATTGTGCAAGGTTTAAAAGTAAAAAGCATGCATATGGCAAATTATTGAACGATAAAACTATCCGCACATAATGCTTCAGTGATGGACTAAGCAACTCCAAATAGTTTTACTAGTTCAATTATTTGCCAAAAAAATCTCACCGTATTGTTACTTATTCTTTTTGAAAAACTACCTGTTGCTGTTTCTCCAAATGTTGTTTCTCGTTGATCTTCTTAAGCTGGTCATTCAGATCGCTCAGATCTTTGATTTTCGATTCTGTCGGTGCCGGTGCGGCCTGAGTCGCCGGGGGTCCGGCGTAAATTTGCTGCTCCATTTCCTGTACGGGGCTTAGTATCTCCGATGAGGTCGCGCCACTGTTTGGAGCGCTACTATCAACGCGTAGCTAAAAGAAATACATATACAATATATATATATATATATATATATATATATATATATATATATATATATATATATATATATATATATATATGTATATATATGTATATACAATCCCTGGCCAAATTATTAGACGCACTATATTTTTTTTAGTAATTTTATGTTTCTTAAGAGTTTTTATGCAATAATGGTATATTTAAACTACAATATTATTGATTTTTATTTAAAAGAATTGTTGTAGACTACATATTTGTATTTATTTTTAACATATGGCAACAATGTGTTGATAAAGTGATACATGAACGTAAATAAGTACAAACCTGTATCAGTCGCGATCGGAATCGAGTCAGGTACGGACGTGTTTCTGTGGCTTTATGGACTGTGATTGTTTGTTTAACAGTTTTATACTACTCAGTTATTAGTTTATTTTGTATGCAGTGTTTTAAAAAAGTAATAGGACTATTTTCATTATGGGTAGAAAAGGCGATCTTTCACCACGTAAAAAAAGCTGAAGTGAAGGCCCTTGTGATTGCGAAAACATTTACAAACCGAGAAATATCACGAAGATTGGAGGTTCCTGAAGCTAGTGTACGAGGCATAAAAAAGAAAATTGAGTCAGGTAAGGAATTAAGCCCGAAAAGAAAGAAAAGATGCGGTAGAAAACCAATTTTCACTCCACGGTCAGAGAGATGTTTGAAGAAAATTTGTGTAGAAAACAGATTTGCTACCACAAAGGTAATAAAATCACAACTCCAGGATGCTAGCGTAAATGCTTCTGAGCGCACTGTTCGAAGAAAATTGAAAGAATTAGATTTTAAGGCCTGTCGCCCCGCCAGGAAGCCCAAGTTAACAGCTGCAATGAAAGCAAAGCGCCTGAAGTGGGCCAAACAATGGCAAGACAAAGATGTAGATGTGGACTTCTGGAGATCGGTAAGATACAGCAATTTAATCAATAATTGATACATTATTATCATTTTCAGTTAAATAAAGCAAATAAACATGGAAGTTTATATATTTTTCCTATTTTTGACAGGTCTGCTTCAGTGACGAAAGCACATCCGAAATTTTGCAGAATAAAGCTCAGTATGTGCGTCGTCGTCATGGAGAAAAATTTCATCCTGATTGTGTCGTCCCGACGGTTAAACATCCCACCAAAGTGATGATTTGGTCAGTCATCAGCGGCAAGGGCACTGGACGTCTGTACGTCGTCAAAGGAATAATGAGGCGAGATCAGTACAAAGAAGTATTACAAAATCGGTTGATTCCGCAGCTCAGAGAATGGTTTCCAAATGGGGAACCATTCACTTTTATACAAGATGGAGCTCCCTGCCACACTGCTCGGTCTGTTAAAGCTGATGGATTGGCCCTGATATGAACCCCAGTGAAAATGTATGGGAGCTGATGAAAAGAAAAGTGGCTAAAGATGTGATTACCAACAAAACCCAGCTCCTAGAAAAGATTATTCATGTGTGGAATCATCATCCTCAAATGTAGGAGACAGTACAATCTTGCATTGATAGCATGCCGCGCAGAATTAAAGCTTTGATAGCGGCTAAAAGTGGCTCAACTAAATATTGACTTTTACTAACATTAATTTCACTTTTCTTTAAAACTTAATAAACTTATGCTTTTCTAAAGTAATGCTGTTTTATTTATGTCAAATAAATAGGTAATTGATTGGATAATATAAAAATAAAAAACAAATCAATTTAAAATAATAAAACGGTACAATATCACTCGGTAATTAATATTTTACATGAAATCTTGCAGTGCGTCTAATAATTTGGCCAGGGACTATACATATATATATATATATATATATATATATATATATATATATATATATATATATATATATATATACAGTGCCACTGACAAACATTGTGTACTTTATAATCCGGATTTGGTAGTACTAGGTAATCCGGACCTGCGTTTTTAGACATCTACTTAACTTAAATTACATGGGGAAACTGAAATCGATAGTAAGGGGATTCCCCTAACTTCCAGTCTAATACATCTGGGATGCACACAAACTGTAGATGCCTCTGATTTGCCTACAACGCAACAAGTACAACATACTTACGTTCTATTTCACTTTATGTGGTTCATATAAGTATATAAACGTTTTTTTTTTTTACATATATGTACCTACATATTAAAATGCCTTCTAAACGAAAACATATTACACTAACAATAAAACAAAGGTCCGATATATTACAAAGACTAGTTCTTGGTGAAAGCGGAAAAGTGTTGGCAAATGAATACGGAGTAGGAACATTCACAATTTCGGATATAAAAAAGAAGCAAGAGGAAATCAAAAGGTATGTATATATGATTTATTTTAAAGATAATTTTGGACATTCGCTATGGACGTGTAACTTCTTTTAGATTTATTTCGAAATGTGATTCCGGTCCTGGCATCGGAAAAACCTTACGAAAAGCCAAATATCCAGAAATGGAAACTTGTTTGTATGCATGGTTTTAAACGCAACGATCAAGGCACGTCCCAATTTCCTACGAAATTTTATCAGGCAAAGCAAAACAGTTTTACACTGAAACCTACGGGAATGATAATTTTAGAGCTAGCAGAGGCTGGATTTCTAACTTCAGAAAAAGACATGGTCTGCGTGCTTTAAAATTTCGTGGCGAAAAACTATCCAATGATGAAAGTGCCGTCGATCCTTTCCTAACTTTATTCGCAGATAAGATAAAAGAATTAAACCTCTCAAATATACAATGCAGATGAATCAGCTCTGTATTGGAAAATGTTGCCTGGAAAAACGCTGGTTCATTCTCAGGAAAAGACCGCACCAGGTCGAAAAATAAACAAAGAACTCGTTACGTTTCTAGCATGTTGCAATGCTGATGGATCACAAAAATTAAAGTTGTTAGTGATAGGAAAGGAAAAAAATCCGAGGGCGACATTAACAATACCCTGAGCAATTCAATTGCCTAGTAATACCGAGAAATATTGTAACTATCGGGAAACTATGCATCATTACTAGATTTTGGGTAAAATACGCAATAATCGGTGAGAATGGTCTAAATATGCAAATGCATATGAAAATATGCAAATGCATATAATCCGGTCTCTAGTGATAAATGTACACTGGTTATTATAATTTTTTTTCAGAAAACTACTGTTTCGTACCTTATTGAGATTAGGTGCCGTAGGGGCGCCATCTTGCGGAAATTCTAAAGAACTAACTAAAGCGTGAGGACTAGACGGTGCCTAAAAGAAACATCATTTAACTTGAAAAGTTCTCATTTAAATTTTGAACTAAGTGTGTGGTTTATTGGTATATAATTATATTGTTACGAAGTGTTGTGTTTTGGATTTTGCTGTACTGTGTACTGTCTAATGCTGTTAAGAGTACCAATATTCCAGTCATATTACAATCAATATGTAATCCAACTGTATATATAATGGGTTCGTAAGATCATGTGAATAGGAAGAGTCAAAAAGTAAAATCATTTAGATTTGAAAACGAATGTTATTGAAATTTTGCTTCAAAATGTATGAAGTGTATAGTACGTACTAAAGATAAGCGATAATGGAGTTTACCTATCGATATATCGATACTTACCGATATATCGATGACTATCGATAATTATCGATAACACTGGTCAACAAAAAAAAGAAAATTGCTTGTTTCCTGTGATCTTTTTTTGTTTCTATCTCAAATTGACGCGTATTTTTTAAATATGGCAACAATTTTTCTCTAACAGCTTTTGTTTTTGAGTTATAGCTAACTACCCTCGTTTACTATTTTTACTTAGATTTTCGTTTTTATTGGACACTAAAAATATTTTTTGTTGTTGTTTTAGATATGGCTTCGTCAAGAAGATGTTGTGTGCTTAATCCCGATTGTTTTTGCTACATTTGTGGTGAATATATATTTGCAAAATATCGAAAACCTATATCGGACTTTGTGAAAACTGCGTATCATCAATACTTTAAAATAAAATTGTGTAATCAGGACAAGCCATGGGTTCCTCATATTGTATGCCAGAAATGTGTGGTATGTCTACGGTTATGGTCCAGTGGAAAAAGTGATGCAATAATGTTCGTAACACCCATGATTTGGCGAGAACCTCGAAACCATCATGACGATTGCTACTTCTGCGTTGTGAAAATAAACGGAATTAACCCTGGAAATCGAAGTAAGTGGTCATATCCTAACTTATCTTCTGCTCAACGACCTCAATTAAAATCACAAGAGGTACAACCCAGCACATCTAAATCTTCTGATGATCCAAATCTCTGTGAATCCGAACGATATACATCAAGTGAAGACTCTGATTCAGACTACAAATGTAGCCTTTCAGAACCTCAACCATTTAATCAGAAAGAACTAAATGACTTAGTAAGAGATCTGAACTTACCAAAAGAAACTTCTGAAATTTTAGCATCTCGTTTAAAAGAAAAAAATTTGCTTACTCCGGAAACCAACATTACATTTTATCGTACCCGAGAAAAAAATCTGTTACCGTATTTTTTGTAACGATGTTGGTGGTATTTTGCAGCAGATGGGATTAAAACAGTACCAACCTAGTGATTGGCGTCTTTTCATAGACAGCAGCAAAAGAAGTTTAAAGTGTGTTTTGCTTCATAACGGTAACAAGTACGGATCTATACCTATTGCACATTCGACGACTTTAAAAGAAGAATACGTAAATGTTTCTAAGGTTATGGAAAAAATTAAGTATCAAGACCACAAATGGGACATTTGTGTTGATCTGAAAATGGTTAACTTTCTTTTAGGTCAACAAGGGAGGTACACAAAGTTCCCTTGTTTGATGTGTCTCTGGGATAGTCGTGACAAACAACACCATTGGTCACAAAAAGTTTGGCCAGTGCGAGAAGAGCTAAAAGTTGGTACAAAAAATGTTATAAACGTGCCTTTAGTTAGCCGAGACCGCATCATACTTCCACCACTTCATATTAAACTCGGCATAATGAAACAGTTTGTGAAGGCGCTTGACAAAAGTGGCGGATGTTTTAATTTTCTTTCACGCAAGTTTCCAGGATTAAGTTCAGAAAAATTGAAAGCTGGTATTTTTGATGGACCACAGATTAGGCAACTCGAGAAAGATCCTAATTTTGTCAAATCAATGACTGAAGTCGAATCCAAAGCTTGGAATTCATTTGTTTTAGTTATGAGTAGCTTCCTAGGCAAAAAGAAATCTGACGACCATGTCGAGCTTGTTGAGTGCATGCTATCGAACTTGCAAGAGCTAGGGTGCAACATGACCATAAAAATCCACTCCCTGCACTCGCATTTAGACCGATTTCTGGGTGATTTTAGTGAGGAGCAGGGTGAAAGATTTCATCAGGAACTTCCGACAATGGAAGAGCGTTATCAGGGGCGGTGGGACTCACATATGATGGCAGACTACTGCTGGAGTTTGCAACGAGATCTACCTAAAGTCGTTCATTCAAGGAAATCTTATAAAAGATCATTTGCTAGTGTTCAAAAGAAATTTTGTTAACATAATGTAACATATTATTTTTTTGTATTTTTTTGGCAAAATAATAAAACTGTATATTTCAAAAGGTAAAGCTGTTAGCAATCTCCCAGTATTTTTTTCATAGTCAGGGCCATAGAAATACCCAATAACAGAAAAAAAAATAAAGGAAACGAGACTTGTGTTGACCAGTGTAATTATCGACAGTTATCATAACTATCGATATAGCAATAACTAATGATATATCGATAATTAGGTAATAAAAAATTAAATATTGGGACGGGAAAGACTTTCAAAAACGAAACCTTTCTTCTAAACTATTTTTCTAAAATTGATGGCCGGAGAATGAAAATAAACGAAGGTTATCGATATAACAACTATCGATATATCGATAACTATCGATAGTAGGTACCAAAAGATGAGTATTTTTGGGTACAAGTACCCGTATATCGTAGTGGTTCTATTTAAAAATAAAAATGTTGACATACCGTAGTATTTGGCACGTATTGGCCCCCTATATTGGACAGCCTCTGTTGGAGATTCCTTGGGAAGTTCAGATCGTAGACCATTTCTTGCTGAGGGGTAGACGCCTGGCTACCCCTATTAGATCCACTGGAAAAAAAAAACGAAAACGGGATTTATTGATCCAGAATAAAGCGAATCTAGCAGACAATACCAATTTGTTGCAGTAACAAATGTAGTTATTTGTTTGTCCGAAATCTAGTGACAATTAAGTTTTTATTACATGTACAACCTCCATCACGGACGGCTGCTGAACCAACTTTGCGCGGCGTAGCGAAACCGGGCAAGGTGGTATCGAGAGTGGGGGAACTACTGCACATGGGCGAATTTCAAATACTTTCGAAATTATAGACAATTATAGCGCCAAGTGTAAGACAGGCCAAATCGACCGCGCGGCGTGCCAACTTACCTTTCGGCCGTTTACAAAGGATTTGCTCTACCTGCATCGAACATCTACTGCTACTTTTATAATTCTAAGAAAGATAGAAGCAGGTAAAAGAAGAGCTTACTATAATGAATATAATTTCTTTTCAGTTTGAGGCAAAACTGTAGCTCTAAAGCAAACGGTACGCCGGCCTGCTCAGTTTGAAAATATTGCTCACAGGGCTAACATCACTCAGTAAACGTCGCAGCTAATATTGGGCAAAATGGTAAAAAATACGGGAAATTTAGTTCGAAGCGAGCATGTAGACCACGTCAAAGACAGTTTTATTGTAATTGACTTTTAGATGAAAGTAATTCTAATCTTGCAAGTATATCTGCAGAAAAAATTGTAAACAAAAATAATACTTGAAAACGAGGCGTATGAGGAGTCGGAAGGAATTTTGTAAGCAGCAGGCATGGCTGACTGAACGAAGATTGGTTAATTTTTTCCCCAATTTTTAATGTTTATTTTTTACAAATAAAAATGCTATTTTTGAAATAACCTACGTTGGAAGTCCACAATTTTGTAAATTTTTGCACAAATCAAAACAATCAAAGTCAATACAGGGGCATTAGTCATACATTTGCTAAGTAAATATTTTTATATTCAGACGTTTCAGAGAGCGGCAATACGGCACGGCACCAGATAAAAATATTCAAACTGGCTTCCATGAGAGTGCACAAATAAAAATGCTATTTTTAAGTTCACCGATAATCTTAGTCTATACTGGGGCCACAGTCATACTATTTCTAAGGATATATTTTTTTTTTTCAGGCGTTCTAGAGAGCCGCAATCGTGCACGCCAGCAGATCAAAATTTTCAAAATGGCTTCCATGAGGCTGCCTATTTAAAAAATTATGTAAAAATTAGTATGTCAGAAAAATTACGGACTGAAAAAATGTTTTTTTTATTAATTTATCAGTCCCATAAAAATTATTAACATTTTCGACCGAGATAGTATAATGTTCCCTTAAGTTGAGTTTTAAAGGCCTGGGTGGAATATCATCTCACCAGAACCAGGTAAGGGTTAGCGTTTAGAAGTTCGTTTTGCTGACGACATCCATAGAGGATCGTTAAGACCCGTTAGTTTTAAAAGTAAATATTGCAATATCCTTTTTTAATATCTCAATTGTAAAGTACTCTTGGCATGAGTAGGAAATTACACTAGGTTCAACACTTAAAAATATACTCAGCAGAGTTTCCAAAAACTGGAATCCATTTCTCTCCGACAAAAGAGCTGCCGTTTGCAAATCAAGATAAGCATAACAGGCTGCACTATCGTCAATAAATATTATCATCGTCTGAACACACTGTATACAGTTTATATAAAAAAAATACCTTTCCATAATGTGTTTGAGATTTTCTGGTATAACTTTCATCCCGTAACCCTGCACGCTCTCATCAACGGACATAGACTGCTGTAAATGGCCGCCTTGCGACATAGTTGCCTGTTGTTGCTGCTGCACCTGTCCGCCATTCTGAACCATCGATAAATTCTGCACCGATACCGAACCGGTCATCGGTTGTTGGGTCTGTGCATAAATCTAGTAAAAAAAAATAAAATAAAATTAGAAGTTGACAGATTTGTCTGTCTAGTTGTTTGTCCATTTGTCTCTTTTGAAATGAGACAACCGCTTATAGTTTTCATTTTATATCGTTTCACTTTAGACACCTCAACGCATTCAAAAACGCCGATACGTCATACAAAAATCTTACAGTACCTGCTGTTGATACATAACTTCGTTGGGCTGATTGGTGGGCGCCTGTTGCATCATCATTTGTTGCTGCGACGTCACCACCGGCTGCTGTTGCTGCGTCGACTGTGGGAGGGGCGCTTGTTGTTGCTGACCGACTGGAGCGGTCTGATAGGACACCTGACTGGTGGGCGGGGCCTGAGGCAACGACGTAGGGTGTGGCATGACGGTGGACGGGAGCGTCATGTTGGGTGGCATTTGCTGAAAAATAATTATTTTTGCAAAAACTAATTATACTCCGGGTGACCTATAAATAGAGTAAAAACAAGATTTTTTACCTGTTGTCCGGCTTGAACGTACTGAGCACTAATTCCCCCACTAACAGGTGCAAATGCTTGCTGACCAGCAGCGGTGCTCGCGGCCGGTTGGGACTGAGGAATCTGACTGATCGTTTGACCTGAAGGCGGGACCATATGTCCAGAGGGGGTCATGTGCTGTTGCGGCGTAGCTTGTGGTATTTGCTGATTAGGCATCGACTGAACGGGCAGACCTTGCTGCGTTACCACGTGCTGTTGTTGGCTCGAAGGTGGAGCTTGGGAGTACTGACCGCTAGGCGGTTGAGAAATCGAATGGGGAAGCGCCTGAGTCGGTGGAAGTTGAGTGTATTGCGGTTGAGGAACGCTTTGAGTAGGAGGTGCCATGTATTGCCCTGAAGGAATTTGCTGTTGTTGCTGATTAGAAATTTGAGTTTGCATCAGCGTAGGCGGGGCTGTCCTTGCTGTTGAATAATGGGAGGCGTCTGACTGACAGGAATCTGCTGCCCCTGATTGATAATTTGTTGGGGTTGTGTCGATATTTGAGCCTGCTGAGGCGGAACTTGTCCTTGTAGCTGCTGGGGCTGTGAAATTATCGTCTGGGTGGGCGCTTGATGTTGCGAGGTTACTTGTTGTAAAGGAGGTTGCATGGTAGGCATTGTGGCGGGAGGAATAAACTGGGGTTGCGGGGCCGCTTGCTGGGGTGCTGGAGTTTGTGGTGGCGGAACGTAACCTTGTTGGGGTTGAGCAGCTGGAGCCGGCTTAGCTAAAGGAACCTGATAACAACGAAAGTACAAATAATAATAAGTAAGAATTTTCACATAAAAGCTAAAGTTTGACCTACATCGACGTTACTTGGCACTTTCTTGACTTCCTCGTCCTTCTTGGGATGGCTGCTATTTTTTAAATTATCCAAACTAATTTTTAATTGTTCTATAGTATTGATGAGCTCGGGACCACAGACTTGAGCTATAAAAAAACAAAAATATAACATATTTTGAAATATGCCTAAGAAAACCAATATTTCCAAGTGTCAACAATTCACCTGTTTCCCCTTTTGTCGTGATTTCCTCCTTCAAACTACACACGCTAATCTTCTGCTCCACGGGCTTTTCTACGTCCAACCGGGTACTCTCCAATGGAGCTGAAATCTTTCTAGTAGGAACCCCGGTGGCGGTAGCGGCAACGGCGGCCGGAGCCACTCCCTGTTGTTGAGAAACCACGCCTTGTGAAGAGATTACCCCCGGCTGGGTTGCCATGGAGGCGTGGCCATTAGCGGACGGTCCTTGAACCGTTGACTGTGGTACTGACGTCACAGGCTGCGCGGGGATTTGTTGTTGTGAAATAGGTTGTTCGAAAATGGTCGGGGGTACGTTGACTTGGGGTGAAGGTTTGATGTCTTGTTTTTCTGACATTGGCTGCTGTTGGAGGAAACTAGGTGGTACTTCACCTGAAAAAATAGTAACGAAATATAAAAAGCTCTGTTTCATTTTAACTTATATTAGATCGTCGGAAAAGTATTGAGCTTTTTCTCGTTAGAGAGCCTTAGCGTTACATATTTCAGGTAATATAAGTCGTGTCAGCGTCAGTTGAAAGCTGATATTTGACAGTAGTAGAAGTGCACGATATCCCTAAAGATGTCCACGATGACTCTAGAAGACATATTCAAATTGTTAAAGTGGGAAAACAAAGGAATACTAATCGACGGTGAACGATTAAATCAACATGAACTACTGAATCATTAGCATTTTAGTGGCAAATCCTTTACTGTCGAATAATGTAAAAAACTTTTATATAAATACATTTTTTAATAAACAATGCACGATACGTTCTTAGTTGACCGACTGCAAATAGAATCCGACAAATGTAGGGGGCAGAGCCCCAAACATGACAGTATTTCATCGACATGGTGCGTTTACCATCTTATTCTGCAGGCCGTTTCCCATGTACTTTCGGCTTCACATCCTTAAAATGGAATGAGACAGGAAAAGATTTATTTAAAATGTACAAAATCATTGATTTTAATCACCCATGTAAGAGTCCCTGAAGATAATCATTAGAAACGTTTCCTTCCGCTTTTATGACGCTGACGACCGGCTACAAAACTTATGTCTATAAAATGATATGTAACACATGGGCTGAAAAGTCCCGGGCCTAACACATAGATGGCGCTAGTTTTATTGCCGTCACCTTTTTTTCAGTTAATACTAACCTTCAAAAGACAGCTGTTAAAATTTCATGATATTCTATTCATTAGTTTGTGAGTTATTGTGCTAAGAGTGACGCTACTTTTGTTATTTTCAAAACAATGGATCAAAAACAATTTCGTGTTTTAATTTTACACTGCTTCTTGATGGGAAAAAATACCGTTCAAGCGAAGCAATGGCTTGAAAAGTGTTATGGGGACTCCGCTCCATCAGAAACAACAATAAAACGTTGGTTTGCTGACTTCAAACGTGGTCGTTCAAACGTCGGACTTTTCAGCCCATGTGTTATATATGTGAGTTTGAAAAAAATCCCTACTTACTCAACTTACCCTTGGAGGCGTCTTGAACGGAACTATCTCCGCCAAAATCTTTATCTTTCGGCATGTCCAACTGTCCGCTCAATACCGGACTAACCAAAAATCTAGAAATTTTCCTCTGAGGCGACTTAACGAGATTACTCTCAGGCTGCAGCTCCGCTCCTTTCTCCTCTCCTTCCAATCTGACTTCTATTATCCTTTCTACCGAAGCTTGTTTCTGAGGAACGCCTGTAAAAAAAATAACGTGAAAGTCCAATACTTTCCTCTCAAACACCCTTTTTTAAAATAAACACCATTTCTGTGCAAAAACTCTGAAAAGAACGATATACTATCTGGTAAATATGGGAAATGAGGAACCAGTTCATAGCCCAGTTGGTCCAATTTCGCCATTGGTTTTATGAACTTGTGAGGTGATGTATTATCTTGGTGAAATAACACTTCTTTCTTCTCTAAATGCGGCCTTTTTTCTTGATTGAACAGATGTGTCGTAACATTTCTCAGGCCAATCTTGGGTTCTCGCAAGAAAGTATGACTTGGTATAAGCAGCCTGAAAGTTACTGAAGAAGTGATTTTAGCATCCGCAGAAAGCAGGATGAGGAAATTGATTTTTGTGTGAGAAAGGACGTCGTTGGCATTTGTCCATTCGTCTTCGTCATTTTTGAGGGTTTCTTCGTCAAGCCTCCTTAAGAATGGCCAAGCCGAATGAACAGATGCCTTCGGTGGCCCCCCTCATACAAAAGCCGATTATGTGAACGCTAAAGACAAAATATATTGGAAGAACGATAAATAGAATGACGTATAATTTAATATACACGAGCCTCCCCTATTTTTTCGACAACTTTCAGGTTGCTTTTACCAATTTATAATTTCCTCTTGAATTCAAGGCCCAGAATGGTCTGATCATATTTTAACTAGTGCTAAACCTCAAAAACTCTAAACGATAAAGAAAAATCCGTACCCTTCCATAGGGGACGATATACGTTTGAAAAAAAAAAAATGTTTGGAAGTAGGAATAACCAAATTTATTTCACTCACCTTGACCACTCTGCTGTAGATCAGTCTGCACCACTTGCGAGCCACTTTGATTCGCGGCCGGTACCGCTCCGATCCCTTCGACATTCTGACCCGCCGTACCTTCTTCATTGTCCACACTCATTACGAACATTTTAACGTTGACTTTTTGACCAGGCACCAATGGCGGACTTTCTTTTTGCAGTTTAAGACTGTTGGTCATTTCAGCTTTGAAGGCGTCCGAGTGGTCTGTGGTGTCATCCTTGAGGTCGGCGTGAATCTCCAAGGGTTCTTGGTGAGCGGGAGGTAAGTTTGTTACAGCCTAACGGGAAAAAAGAAATGTTACGTTGCAGTATATTGTCCAAATTCTTTAATATTTTGTATTCTTTTCACGTCGATTAAATGTTCAGATAACTACCTCAAGAACCTTCTCATCCCGAAACTTGCCAAGTAGTAGAAACTGTAAATACTATAAAATGCTTAAGGATATATTTGACTCTAATAGACTAACACCTTTGCTTAATGGAACAACTAGAATTGTTACTAATAGAAAAAATATTACCAGTATCTCTGGTCTTGATTATGTCATCACGTCCAAATCAACTTTTTTCTTGCAAAAATTTTGATGCTGGAATTTCCGATCATTTTTGTCAACTTATATATTGTCATGACGAGCAAGCAATAATACCAGAGGCAGTTCAACGGGAAACGGTCCGGTACCATAGGGTGGTTGACAATGGTTCAATTAACGAATTTAATTTTCTTTTTGATTCATTTAAAATAGACTTTACTCAAATCAATATGGAAAAAAAAAACTTTGAACACTTCTTTGATGTGTTTAATTGGTGCTTTCAAATAAGCTGTCCAAATAAAGAGGTTAAGGAAAATAAGCTACACAATAAAAAAATTAATTTTTCTAATGAACTCCTAGAGGATCTTAAAAACTTAAAAAAATTACATTGGTTACAGAAACCTACTTAGACAAGGCGAAATCGGCGCCATCGTTGGAAAAAATTTTCTAATTGAATTTTTTTTCATAACCTTCTCCAGGAGATGCCCCTGAAAGAGGATCAACATGTTGCCGGGCGGTAACCTGGTCCGAATTTGTTTAAACAAATTTTTTTTAAACAAAGTCCAAAAATTGAAATTTTCGCCCCGGAACAAGTTTTTTTAGGTAAATTGGACCATTTTGAACAAAAAATGTCTCTTTGTGAATTTTCTCTAAAAATGCGCCGTTTTCGAGATATCGGCGATTTTAGGTGCGAGAAAACGCGAAAATGGCCACTTTCACCTCCCAATATCGGGATCAAAAATTAAAATTTTCAATGTTGCCAAGTGTCCAAATTAAAGTTTGAGATCTCCTCTACAAATTACCGTAGGAAATATTGCAATATCTTCATTTTTAAATATTGTTTTTTAACAGTTAACAAATTGCGTTCGAGCGCCCGCGGCTGCATCGAAACTGTATACATAGATATATACGCAACGCCCGTACGTAGGCGCACGGAACTGTATACGCACTGCGATGCTCTATAAAGCTTTGTTTCTTGATTTCTTATTAAAATTAATATATTTGAAAAGTATGTAAAAAATATTTATTTATTAAAGAGTAATTGTTATATCAAATTTAATTATTATAACAAATGAATATAAATAAAAATTCAATATTCGATTAGGATGGTAGAAGAATTAAAACAATTTTATGAAATATAACTTATATATATTTAATAGAATTTTCGCAAATATTTAAATTACACCCACACATGAGTATACAACTTACGTTGTTGCTTTTGCAATTACATGCATTAGTTTTACAATTTTTTGTACATTTACATTGCCTAATTAACGAATCTGGTATCGAATTTTTTAACATGAATTTGGGTAACAATTCACCTGTTTCTATAGTGTAACCAAATTCTGTTGCATCTAAATGTCGATACCGAGAATACAATGACATTTTCCATATGTACGTTTGTAGTGAAGCTCGTGAAATGTGCAATTTTAAAGCATCGGATGTACATGGAATTTTTCCAAAATTAATACCCATCCCACAAGAACGTTCTAAAATTATTTGTCTAGCATTATCTGCTGTTTCTCCAGCTTTATTCAAAATTTTCAAATACAATTTTTCTAATGCATTGAATTCCATGGCATTTAATTGTAAGCCAGTACCAAGTGGGGTTAATGCATTTTGAGTATCTAAATCAAAGACTAAATCTAAAGCTTTATTTTTAGTACCTACTTTACTAGTAGTATCACAGCCTGTAAACGCATGTAAAGCAGGCAAAACTTGACAAACTTGACTAGTTAAATATTCAGCAGCTACATTACAAGACAATAATCTTGGCTTCTGACCAACTACTTTAAAATACAATCCTGTACAACCAATTAATTTGAAAAAGCTCCAATAATGAATTGCTAATATAAAAACGTCGGTATCAACGGAATGAATTATTATTTCAGAATTATAAGGTAACATATATCGAGCATGACAAAATATCCTTGTATCAGCCTCTAAGTGATTGTTTTCTAACTCAATAATTTCATGTATATTATTTCCCTGTATACAATAGCACTTTTCAATGTTATAGAATCCACCTGATATTATTAATTGTTGAGTGTGACTTAATGCAACGTAATTTACAGCATTATTAGATACATATTGAACCAATTGAAACTTATTATTTGTATTCATCATTAAAGTTTTAATATTTTTTGGAATTTTCGTATCACAGTTTTGAATAAATATATTCGCGCCTACGTACGGGCGTTGCGTATATATCTATGTATACAGTTTCGATGCGGCCGCGGGCGCTCGAACGCAATTTGTTAACTGTTAAAAAACAATGTTTAAAAATAAAGATATTGCAATATTTCCTACGGTAATTTGTAGAAGAGATCTCAAACTTTAATTTGGACACTTGGCAACATTGAAAATTTTAATTTTTGACCCCGATATTGGGAGGTGAAAGTGGCCATTTTCGCGTTTTCTCGCACCTAAAATCGCCGATATCTCGAAAACGGCGCATTTTAGAGAAAATTCACAAGAGACATTTTTTGTTCAAAATGGTCCAATTTACCTAAAAAAATTTCAATTTTTGGACTTTGTTTAAAAAAAATTTGTTTAAACAAATTCGGACCAGGTTACCGCCCGGCAACATGTTGATCCTCTTTCAGGGGCATCTCCTGGAGAAGGTTATGAAAAAAAATTCAATTAGAAAATTTTTTCCAACGATGGCGCCGATTTCGCCTTGTCTAACTGAGGACTTTCAACTAAAAAATAAATATAAACACCTAGAAAAGGACATAAATAGTAAAATTAAGAAAGAAAAAGAAAACTACTATAACAGGAAAATAAATAACTCAAAAAAAAAACAAAGACCACCTGGAATATAATTAATTTTTTAAATGGCAAAAACCAAAACAATTCCAAAAGATACGAGGCTGGTTTGAAAAGTCGAGTGATTTTCAAGAAATGGACGAAAAAGAATTTCGTGTGGTGATTAAACATTACTTTATGAAAGGCAAAACGGCTCAGGAGACTAAAGAGAAGCTTGATAAACATTATAGTGACTCTGCACCTTCGATTAGAACAGTTTATAAGTGGTTTCAAAATTTTCGGACTGGCCATAGGGGCACAAGTGACGCTGAACGTTCTGGACGGCCTGTGGAGGTTACGACTCCAGAAATCATTGATCAAATCCATGATATGATGATGGATGACAGAAGAGTTAAGGTACGTGAGATTGCTAGTGCTGTGGGCATCTCGACTGAACGGGTACATAATATTTTGCATAAACATTTGGACATGAGAAAGCTATCCGCAAGATGGGTGCCGCGATTGCTCACGCTTGACCAAAAACGGAATCGTGTGAAGTGTTGCAAGGATGGTTTGCAGCTGTTACAGAAGAATCCGGAGGATTTTAAGCGTCGTTTCGTCACTGTGGATGAAACATGGATACATTACTATACTCCTGAGACCAAACAACAATCTAAACAATGGGTTACCAAGGGGGAATCTGCACCAAAAAAGGCGAAGACCGTTCCTTCGGCCGGAAAGGTTATGGCGACTGTCTTTTGGGATTCGCAAGGGATAATCCTCATCGACTATCTGGAAAAGGGTAAAAACTATTACAGGTGAATATTATTCATCGTTATTGGACCGTTTGAAAACCGAGCTGCCAGAAAAAAACGCCCGCGATTGGCCCACAAGAAAGTCCTTTTCCATCACGACAACGCACCAGCACACACCTCAGCAGTTGTGGTCGCAAAATTAATGGAAATAGGATTCCAACTTGTTTCACATCCCCCCTATTCTCCAGACTTGGCTCCCTCGGACTACTATTTGTTCCCCAATTTGAAGAAATGGCTGGCGGGACAAAGATTTTATTCAAACGAGGAGGTGATTGCAGACACTAATGGATATTTTGCAGACTTGGACAAATCCTATTATTCGGAAGGGATCAACAAACTAGAACATCGTTGGACGAAGTGTATAAGCCTAAAAGGAGACTGTCGAAAAATAAAAAAGGTTTACCCCAAACACATAAGTAGTTTTTATTTTTGCACGGACTTTTCAAACCAGCCTCGTACATTAACCAAATATGCACAGATAATGTCACTCTTACTAATGCAGAAGACATAGCAAATAGCTTTAGTAACTATTTATCTACTGCTGTAAAAATAAGTTAAATTCTCACTTCAGTAACGGTTTATCACAGGAATGCACTGTATCAAAAAAAAATTTTGATACCTTTCAATATACTAATATAACTTCACAGGATGTTAGGTCTGCCATAAAAAAGTTACCCAATAAAAAATCAACGGGACCAGATGAGGTACCAATTGCTTTGTTAAAGAGACGTTCGCCTAAAGTAATTGCTTGCCTGGTTTATTTAATAAATATGTCTGTTTATGAAGGTATTTTCCCTTCGCGACTGAAAGATGCTAACATTTTACCTGTATTCAAAAAGGGCGATCCTCTTTTAATTGAAAATTATAGGCCTATATCTTTACTAACTGTTTTTCAAAGGTTTTCGAAAAAGTTATTTACAATAAGATAACTCCATTTCTTGATAATAACAAAGTTCTAACCTCACACCAGCACGGTTTTAGAGAAAAGCGCTCTACAGAGACCGCAGCGATCGACTTTATAAAGAATATATATAATAAACTTGATATAAATGAGAAAGTAGTAGCTCTACTATTTGATCTAACAAGGGCATTTGACACAATAGACCCAGGCTTTGTTGTTAAAAAATTTGAAAGGCTAGGTATTGGAGGACCACTAAATAAATGGTTTAATTCATTTCTGAAAGGTAGAAACTTTAAAATAAAAATTGGTAATATTTTTTCGCAAATAACGAACTGTGACTTAGGGACTCCTCAAGGCAGTGTCCTGGGTCCTCTAATTTTCTTGTTGTTCATAAACGACTTACCTGAATACATTTCATGTGGAATCGTTTTTATGTTCGCTGACGATACGACCATAGTCATCTTAGCCAAAGATGAGAAACTTTTGGAGAAAAAAATTAAAATAATATTGACTGAGTTCTCAAACTGGTGTAAAAATCTATCCAAGACCGTGTCTATGGAATTTAAGACAAAAATGCGCAAACCAATAAACCTAACTATTGTATTTAATAATATGAATTTGCCTGTTAGCCATAGTTCAAAGTTTTTAGGAATCATAATAGATTCTAACCTCGAATGGAGTTTGCACATAGATGACGTTTGCTCAAGACTAAATAAATGTTTTTTTATGATAAAATCTTTAAAAAACTCATTAAGTGTTCCCAATCTCATAACTGTCTATTACGCTAATGCGTACCCAGCCATGTCCTATGGTCTGGCGGTTTGGGGAAGTGCACAGGAACTGGACAGAGTGCTGGTAATACAAAAACGAATCATGAGACTAATTTTTAGTATGCCATATAACGCATACAGGTCTTTAAGAATAGAAAAATATTAACAGTTACAAGTATTTATATACGAGGTATATCCACAAAGTAAGTTCCGTTTGGTTATATAAAAAAAACGTGTACAGATACAGAAAAAATATTTATTGTACAAAAATCTACAACTGTTAAACTAATTTTCTACATAGCTTCCGAAATTTTGTAGGCACTTGTCATAGCGTGGCACAAGTTTTTGTATTCCTTCTTCATAGAAGGTTGCCGCCTGTGTTTTCAACCATGTGGTAACATGTTCTTTCAGCTCGTCATCATTGTTGAAGTGTCGACCACCAAGGAAAGATTTTAGGTGTAAGAAGAGATGAAAGTCGCTAGGAGCGAGGTCCGGGCTGTACGGAGGATGATCAAACACGTCCCAGTCAAATTCCTGTAGAAGTTTTTTTGTCACGTTCGCAATGTGAGGTCGGGCATTATCGTGGAAAAAAACAACACCTTTCGACAGTAATCCTCGGCGCTTGTTCTGTATTGCGCGGCGCAATTTCTTAATGGTCTCGCAGTAAACATGTGCATTGATTGTTTGGCCTTGTGGTAAGAAATCAATCAGCAAAATGCCTTTTCTGTCCCAAAAAACGGTGCACATGAGTTTTCGAGGTGTCAAGATTTGCTTAGGCTTAACTTTCGTTGGGGACGAAGTGTGCCTCCATTCCATTGATTGCCGTTTAGTTCCCCCGTGACTATCCGAGAAAGAAAATCATCACCGTCTTCTTTGTAGCGTGTCAAAAACTGAAGTGCACTGCCCATCTGTTGTTTTTTGTGTTGTTCAGTAAGAATTTTGGGTACCCAACGTGAGCAAAGTTTTCGAAATTTCAGTTTTTCATTAACAATTTCATGAATTAGTGATCGTGAGATTTGCGGAAATTCCATAGCAAGAGCACTAATTGTAAACTTACGGTTTTGCTTAAGCTTCTCTTCAATTGCGTGAACCAGTTCATCAGTAACCAAAGACGGGCGTCCACATCGTTCTTCATCGCGCACTTGATCACGTCCTTCATTGAACTGTCTGACCCATCTTCTAACCATTGAAGTACTCATAGCAGTTTGTCCGTAAACCTCGCAGATTTGCCGATAAATTTCACTTGGTTTAACTTTCTTTGAATTTAGAAAACGAATCACAGATCTGATTTCACAAGCGGCGGCATTTTCAATTAAGGCTGACATCATAAAGAAGCACTACAAAGAACACGTCGGCAGCAGCGATCTGAAAATGGCGTACATTTCTTCTGCTTGAGTCAGAGTAACTGTCACGCATGCTCGGAACTGCGATCGCAGCGCTGCCGCGGATAGAAATAGAAACGGAACTTACTTTGTGGATATACCTCGTATATAAACTTTTAATGTATATCTATCAAAATCAAGATAGCTTCATTTCGCATGGATCTTTTCATCGTTATCCGACTCGAAACAGAGAAAATTTTTATATTGAAAAACACAATCATGAATATGTTAAAAAAACATATCTCATTACTTAGGTTGCAGACTATTTAAGTTACTGCCGGAAAATGTAAAAAGGATTGAATCTATGGCACGTTTCAAAAAACAAATAAAAACTCTACTATTAAATAAAACTTTTTATTCTGTAACTGAATATGAAAGTTATCTACTGGGCGGAGTGTGAATGTTATTCTTCATAGCATCCTTACTTAGTTGAGGCATCTCCAGTATGTACTTTGTTTATTATAAATTTGTTTGTTATAAATATGTATGTTATGTTTTTTGTTATATCTTGTATTTACTGTGTATTAATGTAATGTAATGTTAATGTAAGATTTCTTATTTTTTTTTTATTATTTTTGATATTACCTAAGATGGGATCATACATCCCTTTGTTGACATGTCTTATCTACAACTTTTGTAGCTGAAAAGATGAATAAACTGTCTATTGTCTATGTCAATATCAAACTTACCGTGGGTATTTCTTGCGGGGCAACCAAACAACTGTCATTCGTATAACTCACGCTGGTCTGTTCGTAAATGCCTTGGCCAGTTCGGCTATTACTATTCGTAATGTACGTATGTTCTGGAGTGTACTCGGAAGCAGTGCTTGTTTTTCTGGATACAGTGCCGCTAGAATTTAAGCTTTCCCTACATCTGCATTAAGAAAAAAAAAATGTATTTATTTATTTATTTTATGGTATTTATTTATTTATTTACGGGCCATGTCCATCCAACTCATAAAGACAAAACACAAAAGTTTACATCTATAAATGACACTTAAAACTAAAGGCTAAAACTAAGAAATTCAGAAGAGAACCCCGATCTGCCTCTTAAAAAGAGACAGCTGGAGAACAAGTCCAGTGATGGGCAGTTATTTACAATGCCCATAGACCTTGCGCTGATCTGGTGCTGACGGAATACCTGCCATAGTTCTCAAAAACTGTGCGAAGGAACTAACACCAGTTTTCTGTAGACTTTTCAACCTATCCTACAGAAAGGGAATATTTTCTTCCTACTGGAAATATGCCACAGTTCAGCTGATACTTAAAAAAGGCAAGAAGACCTTGCCAAATAACTACCGACCAGTCGCACTGCTTTCAATAATATCGAAAGTCATGGAAAAGGTTATCAATCAGCATCTTCTAAAATATTTTTAAAGGTTCAACATTATTAGCGATCACCAATATGGCTTTCGTCAACATAGATCAACAGGAGATCTTCTGACTTATGTAACACATGTTTGGAACAACGCAATTGAACACCTTGGAGAATCTCGAGCGGTTGCTCTTGACATATCTAAGGCGTTCGGCCGTGTTTAGCACGATGGACTGTTGGCTAAGCTATGCTCTTATGGTATGTCTGAAAAGTTCTGTTTGTAGCTCTCATGTTTCCTCAGAGAGCGTTTTTTACGAGTGTCGGTCGACGGATTTCTTTCTAACACCGGTGTGCCCCAAGGCTCCATACTGTCTCCTACTCTCTTTCTCATTTATATTAACGATCTGCTAGAAAAGACTGGGAATCCAACCTACAGCTTTGCAGATGACAGTAGCTTATCTCTTCATTCACTCTGAACGCTCGGACATCGGCTACTCAGGCGAATATCCGCAGACAGCGGGAAGTCGTTCAACTTAACAAAGACCTGGAAGAAATTCTATCTTGGGGTGACAGTAACCAAGTGGAATTTAACGCTACAAAAACCCAAGCGGCAGTTTTTTCTAAAAAAGTGAACGTTGCTGAACCCGACATAGTCATGTCGGGCACTCCATTCCCCTAGGATCGTCACTCAATTTATTGGGCGTTAATTTGGGAGCAAATATGTCCTGGCATAAACATGTTGCAGGCATAGCAAGGAGAGCTTCGCAAAAATTGGGAATATTATTTCAAACCAGAAAGCTTTACACTCCACAACAACTGTTAATTCTTTACGAAGCTCAAATTCGACCAACTATGGAATACTGCTCCCATGTTTGGGGCTCCGCTCCCAAACACACACTGCATTTGTTGGATTCTGCTTAGAAAGGAGCTGTTCGTCTGATTGGAGACCCGGAACTGACTGGCGGTCTTGATTCGCTGCATACAAATTAATCTGAGATAAAAGTTCTGGACAATTTACAATGGAATTTAAAATTTTAAAGAACATTACAAGATCTCCTCGAAATCTCCGGTTAAACAAGGTATTCAAGTTTAATATACCAGGTGTACAAGTATGAAATGCGGATTTCAGACAAGAGATGGTGCACCAATGTAGTTTGTGCTATAAAGATTTGACATTGCGCCATTTTGTTGTGTCATCAACAAGTGTCAGACGCGCACGAGTGATAAATTGGAAAAGTGTGTGCATAGTGTGGCGTTGTTGTGTTCAATATGTCGAAATTCATACCGAACAAAGAGCATTCGCGGACAGCATTAACTTTTTGTTTTCATTTAAAGAAAACTGCTGTTGAATCATACCGATTACTTCGAGAAGCTTATGGTGAACATGCTCCATCGTAAGATACGTGTGAACGATAGTTTCGGCGTTTCAAAAGTGCTGACTTCGATGTTGCAGACAAGGAACGTGGAAAACCGCCAAAAAAATACGAAGATGTGGAATTGCAAGCATTGTTGGACGAAGATGATTCGCAAACACAAAAACAACTCGCCGAGCAATTGGGCGTTAGTCAACAAGCTGTTTTCAATCGGCTACGAGAGATGGGAAAGATTCAGAAGCTGGTAGATGGGTACGACATGAGATGAACGACAGGCAAATGGAAAAGCTCAAAAACACGTGTGACATTTTGCTCCCTCGGTACAAAAGGAAGTCGTTTTTGCATCGTATAGTTACAGGGGATGAAAAGTGGATTTATTTTGAGAATCCCAAGCGCAAAAAATCATGGGTAGACCCAGGCTCAACATCCACATCGACCGCAAGACCGAATCGCTTTGGCAGAAAGACGATGCTCTGAGTTTGGTAGGACCAGTGGGGCGTGGTCTATTATGAGCTGTTAAAACCTGGGGAAACGGTTAATACTAAACGTTACCAACAACAATTGACCGATTTAAACCGTTGCTTGAAAAAAAAAGCCAGCATACCGAAAGAGGCAACACAAAGTCATTTTTCTTCATGACAGTACTCCATCACATACGGCAAAACCAGTTCGCGACACGTTGGAAGCACTCAGCTGGGAAGTTCTACCCCATGCGGCTTACTGCCCAGACTTGGCTCCTTCCGATTACCACTTGTTTGCATCGATGGGTTACGCACTTGCTGAGCAGCGCTTTGGTTCGTACGAAGATGTGAAAAAATGGCTCGATGAATGGTTCGCAGCAAAAGGGGAAGATTTTTACTGGCGTGGTATTCACAAATTGCTGGAAGGATGGGAAAAATGTATAACAAGCGTTGGAGCATACTTTGAATAAAGCACTTTTTATCATTCTTTCGAATTTAACATATTTTTTTAGAAAAAAAAATCCGCATTTCATACTTGTACACCTGGTAGATGTCAGTTTTAAATAACTAAAAGAATCATTGAAATTTTCAAATCTGTCATCGGATTCTTAATCAGCACCCCAAGAAATTCCTTAACAGCCAATTTCAAAGTATTTAACGGTATACAGAAACGTTAATTTAATCATAAATGAGGTTGGAAGCTTGATTCCCACACAACTAAAGGGGTTAAAGCAGCAAGTATATTTTAAATTTTTTAAATTACGGTAAAACTAAAAAAAATACTTTATATGCTATTTTTTTTGTAAAATTTCCGGTTCTTTCACGTTTTTCGATATATTTTTTATGTTTCGAGATGTTTACGAAAAACCGAATTTTTCATTTTATTTTCGATTTTGTAGGCTTAGCTTACCCTGTAGAGAAACAAACCTTTTTATCGTTTAAAAAACTACCGGTATGCCAAAATGCAGCCTGTTAACATTCTGGTGAACATGCTGCGGCGGTGTTTTGTGATTTGACAAAAGCTTTCGATTGTGTTGAGCATGGGATCTTGCTGTCAATGCTGGACATTTATGGGTTCAGGGGGTTAGCTTGGGATTGGTTTCGGTCGAATTTGTCGGGCCGAGTCCAGGGAGTGACTTTTAAGGGTCAATGCTCGGGGGGGTTGGGATCAGTGTGAGTATCCCTCAAGGCTCTGTACTTGGACCACTATTGTTTTGATCTATGTTAATGACCTGTCCCGTTTGACAGTGGCTGGCCGATTTACCATCTTTGCTGATGACACCACAATTTTGTGGCACGATAAGGACGTAGGGAGACTTCGGGCCGATGTTCAGGCATATTTGTCTAAGATGAAGGCTTAGTGTGATGATAACAAACTGTCCTTCAATATAGCCAAGACAAGGATTCTGAGCTTTAGATGCAATATAGAGAATGTTAATATTAAGAATGAGATCATCTCTGCGGCTGATAAGAATTCATTTCTCGGTCTAATGATTGACTCATCGCTGCGGTTTGGGGATCACATTGGCAACATCTGCAGCAAAATTTCTTCAGGCTGCTATGCCCTTAGGGTTATTGCAAGTAGCCTGTGGGTGGATGTAGCTAGAACCTCTTATTTTTCACTAGTTGAGGTTCATTTGAGGTATGGGATCTGTTTCTGGGCTTGCTGCTCTCGAGTTCACTTTAGTTCCGTTTTTGTATTGCAAAAGAGAGCTATTAGATATATTTCAGGAGCTGGGTTGCGAGTCATGTCGACCATTGTTTCCGAGGTTTGGGATTCTTACTCTTTGTGCCCTATTTATCCTGGAAATTGCTATCATGACCTTTAAAAAACATCGTCTTGAGGCAATGCCAGTCAGCCGGCACGGCAATAGGCGAGCGTTCGTCCTGCCATTGCCGGCCCCGAAAACGGAGCTGATCAAATCTGCAATTGTTTATTATGGCAAAAAAATATATAATCATCTGCCTCTCAAATTCAGAGGATTGAAATGCGAGAGGGTCTTTAGACGAAAGACTAGGGCCCTACTTATAAAAAAGGCGAACTATGTACTTGAGGAATTCTAGAATGATAGACTGGAATAAGCATATAACAGTAGATGCGTGGTTGGCATTTGGGTTGACTTATGTGTAATTTTTATTTCTTTTACGAGGCTGGTTTGAAAAGTCCGTGCAAAAATAAAAACCACTTATGTGTTTGGGGTAAACCTTTTTTATTTTTCGACATAGTCTCCTTTTAGGCTTATACACTTCATCCAACGACGTTCCAGTTTGTTAATCCCTTCAGAATAATAGGATTTGTCCAAGTCTGCAAAATATTCATTAGTATCTGCAATCACCTCCTCGTTTGAATAAAATCTTTGTCCCGCCAGCCATTTCTTCAAATTGGGGAACAAATAGTAGTCCGAGGGAGCTAAGTCTGGAGAATAGGGGGATGTGAAACGAGTTGGAATCCTATTTCCATTAATTTTGCGACCACAACTGCTGAGGTGTGTGTGCTGGTGCGTTGTCATGATGGAAAAGGACTTTCTTGTGGGCCAATCACGGGCGTTTTTCTTGCAGCTCGGTTTTCAAACGGTCCAATAACGATGAATAATATTCACCTGTAATAGTTTTACCCTTTTCCAGATAGTCGATGAGAATTATCCCTTGCGAATCCCAAAAGACAGTCGCCATAACCTTTCCGGCCTTTTTTGGTGCAGATTCCCCCTTGGTAATCCATTGTTTAGATTGTTGTTTGGTCTCAGGAGTATAGTAATGTATCCATGTTTCATCCACAGTGACGAAACGACGCTTAAAGTCCTCCGGATTCTTCTGGAACAGCTGCAAACCATCCTTGCAACACTTCACACGATTCCGTTTTTGGTCAAGCGTGAGCAATGGCGGCACCCATCTTGCGGATAGCTTTCTCATGTCCAAATATTTATGCAAAATATTATGTACCCGTTCAGTCGAGATGCCCACAGCACTAGCAATCTCACGCACCTTAACTCTTCTGTCATCCATCACCATATCATGGATTTGATCAATGATTTCTGGAGTCGTAACCTCCACAGGCCGTCCAGAACGTTCGGGGTCACTTGTGCCCATATGGCCAGTCCGAAAATTTTGAAACCACATAAACTGTTCTAATCGAAGGTGCAGAGTCACCATAATGTTTATCAAGCTTCTCTTTAGTCTCCTGAGGCGTTTTGCCTTTCATAAAGTAATGTTTAATCACCACACGAAATTCTTTTTCGTCCATTTCTTGAAAATCACTCGACTTCCTTGATTCACACGAATGCCAAACACAAAGAAATAGACCAATATGGCTGAAACTTGGTGTGCGTTCATTCAAGAGATGCTACTAACTAAACATGACCTGGCGCCGGTGGTGCCATCTCTCGGACTTTGCACGGACTTTCCAAACCAGCCTCGTATTTTGTATTTACTGCATTGACTACTAATCTTGTTCTGTTTCTTTATTTTTTCTTTCTTTGAATTTGTGTTTATTAATATAATAATAATTTAAGTTAAGCTTGCTTTGTCAACAAATACGTTGTATTTTAGGACAATAAAGCATATTTCTATTCTATTCTATTCTGGGCTGTTAATGTTTATTGCGACGAAAAATTTGCTTAAATTTATTTTTTGTAGTCATATTTTCCGTACAGGGTTTTTCCGGTTATTTTCTTTACTATCGTAATTTATTTTTCTTCTTTGTTTTTTTTTATCTAAAAATTAAAATTAATAGCAAAATAAATAAACCGACCACATCGTAAAAGGTCAAAAATTCGAAACAGCAGGTTCAAATACAGATCAGTTTTGATTGAGGCTATACTCTTACTAGAAAAAGGAAACATTATTTCAACATATGAACGACAAAGATAAATCTAATAAAAGTAACATGTGATGTGCCTTCCTTTTCTCTTTTCAATTCGAAAGTGGTGCGGCTCAACCAATGATAATCGAACTGATTATTATATGACATTCATTACAAAAAAAAGACTCTCTTTCATTTCGTTTCTCACAGAATCTCAGTCCAGGTTCGTTATTAAGCTGAAACCTAAAAACCTAAATACAGAGAGACTGTAGTACGTCACAAAAATTCCTCGATGGTATCATGTTTCACGTAGGAATGTTTATTTACCTTAGATTCTGATAAATAGTATCAGCTAAAGTGGTTTTTATGGCCTGGAATTCATCTTTAGTTGCGGTCTGATCCAAATAGCTCTGCTTGTTGTCAAGAATCTGAGTGCTAGATTCATCCCTCTGAAATTAAAATTATTATTATTAATTTTTAATAATAGCAATAGCTTTTTGCTTATTTGTAGCTTTTTAAGAAAAGACACAATAAAATTTATATTTAAATTTTTATATAGGCAATACAGTAGAACCCCGATTAACAGAGTCGCGATTATCCGAGCTCCGGATTAACCGAGCCAATCTAAGAACCTGATTATCCGAGGTACACGCATCTATGCTGCGTATTAACCGAGCTTCTAAAATATGTACGTACATATTTCCATTTAAAATCGTCGGGGCCTTCGGGGAATCCCCCTGGCCCGTGTGAGGGGTTCCCCTAGTTATGTTTTTAGACTTTTTCAGCATGTAAATTTGCGTGAATGCAGTGCGTCATAGCGTTTACTATGGAGAAGTACGAGTATACTCACATAATTTATTTGGTTGGAGTTCTGGTAGTTAGTACGAACTGCTTTGTTTGAATTTTTGACTGTCGTATTATAATGGAGCAAAACAAGCGTAAAAGAATCGTCGTTTCTATTGAAGAAAAATTAAAAGCCATCAGAAGAATTGAAGCAGGGGAGGCAATTAAAGTTGTTGCACGAGATTATGGAGTAGGTGAGGTAACAGTTGGAGAATGGAAAAGAAACCGCACAAAAATAGAAGAGTGGTGTATAAATCAAGCCTCCTCATCCTCAGGAAGAAAATCAATGAAAACCGGCGACTATGAAAAGTTTAAGCAGAACTTTAAAAAGCAAATCGAAAATTGTGGATACACATTTGATCAAATTTACAACTGTGACGAAACTGGTCTGAATTATAAAATGCTTCCATCAAAAACGTTGGCATCTCGACAGGAAAAATCAGCTCCTGGGCACAAACGAAGTAAGGAAAGATACTATAATGGTATGGTCCAATGCCTCTGGCAAGCACAAAATTCCACTGATGGTGATTAGCAAGTCCGCACGTCTGAGCTTTAAAAGACATCTCACCCAAAGCCCTACAAAAAGCATTACAAAAGTCAGAAGAGAGCATGGATGGATGGGACCTTATTTACTAACTGGTTTGAAGAAGAGTTCGTGCCATCTGTGACTAGATTTTTGAACAGAAACCGTCTTCCTATTAAAGCAATTTTGTTAATGGATAATGCCCCCTCTCACCCTGGAGAAGGACTTCATGTGGGCGAAATTGTTGTAAAATTTTTTCCTCCATATGTAACCAGCATAATGCAACCAATCATCCTCGAAAACATTTAAAAAAATTATAGGCATTTATATCTTGAACATCTGTTAGAATACACAGAAAAGGAGGATATTATCAACGGGATGAGAAAGGTTACACTGAAAAATGTTATTTACAGGGTAAGTCAAGTTTGGGATTCTGTGCGTATTACCACTATTCAAAAATCTTGGTCAAAAGTTATTGATTTTGAGGACTATAATGAATTAGCTTTGAAATTGAGAAGCCATGGAGAACTGTCCTGTTCAAATTTTGACAGCGAGAGAGAAGAAAAAGAAAAAAGTTTATTTGAATTAATGCAAAAATTAAAAGGTTGCGAAAATGTGACAAGAGAAGATTTTGTTGAATGGATTACAGCAGATGATTTAGAAGAAGAAATGAGTATTGAAGAAATAACGAATGCCTTTCAGGAAACCGAAAAATCAGATGACGATGACGAAGCGGCGGTGGATGAACAGTCTCCCACTAAGATCTCTCATCAAGAAGGTTTTGTTTCTTTCGAAAAAGCTTTGAGATATATCAAACAACAACCAGAGGCAACCCCAGCGGATTTGCTTCTTCTTAATAGATGGAGAAACATTGCAGCGAGAAAAAGAAGATGCAATATGAAACAGAAGCGCATAGATACCTATTTCACTGTTTTATAATGTATGTACCTATTTATATGTTAAAAACGTTAATACATCGGTTTAAAGGATTGGTGTTTATTTTTTGAATGAACAAAAAACAAATCCGGATTTTCCGAGTTTTCAGTTATCCGAGGAGGGTGCCCCCCACGTTACCTCGGATAACCGGGGTTCTACTGTACTTGGTTTTAAAAGAATCACTGAATACTTTTTGGTTTCTCGGAATCGTAAAACCAAACCTACAATTTAAAAAACTGACCAAGTGCAAGTCGGACTTGCGCAGTTAGTGTTCCGTATCGTGATTGCTTTTCTTATATACCAGATAAATAACACAGGCCGACAAAACGAACGACAAAACGGAGGATTTTTCAAAGAAGAAATAAAATATCTGAAAAATTCAAAAGGCATTCTGAAGGGGAAGAGTAGTACTTTCATATGCCGCAACGAGTTTTGTGGAGAAAAATGAATTCGCGGTTTAATATAATCCCGAATATAGCGAAAAATCGTGTTTTTTGCATTTTTAGGTTAAGATATCTCGAAGACCTGATGTCGGATTTGGATTCAGTGCACCAAGAATCTTTGAAAAAGTATAGTCTGCTCTCAGAGTTTGAAAAATGTGGACCTATGTTATCAGAGGTAATGCACTCGTACCAATTTTCATTAAATTTACACCGTATGGAGAATATTCTAGAGTTTTTTTCGAAATTTTTTTATTAGTACTCTTAGAGATAGGGTTGGGGGACCACGATTTTTGACAATTTTTAACATTCATTAGACACCCCACTCGATGACCTTGAAAAAATTTATTTTTTTATATATCAGATAAATTATACAAGGTAACATACTCGTGATAATTTTCGTTGAATCTACACCTTATGTAGAATATTCCAGAATTTTTTCGAAATTTTTTGAGTAGTACTCTTAGAAATAAAGTGGGGGACAACGATTTTTGGCGGTTTTTTTTAAAAATAATATATTTGCGCGAGTATTACATCATATATATTTTTTGGGCTCATATTTTCACAAGCTTTCATTCGATGACATTGAAATTTTTTTTTTCACTTCCGATTCACCCCCCCCCCAAACATTAACCCTTTAAGTCAAAATTTAACCTTCAAAACTACAACGGGTGTGCTTAGGCCAGCAATTCCTACATTTGTGACAAATTTCAACTTTCTATGTCAAATACTTTCGGAGAAAATCGGCTGTGATAGACAGACAGACAGACACCGAAGTGATTTCATAAGAGTTCAGCTTTTCAATTTTAGGACGGAACACTGAAAAAAAGGGCTCGAGTAATTTCAATCTGCTTAATTTTTTTTTTAATTGTCGATACAACTACTTACAGATCTATGTCTTCGATGTGTCTTTTTACTAGAATGTCTCGTAAGTGAACCGTGCCTAACCTTCATGAGCAGCATGTTAAGAAGATTAATAAAAGGTTAGTACAAAAGATAAACTAACTTAAAACATCTAAGTTATATACTTAATATGTCAAATTTATAAAAACAATCACGCCTCCACTCAACTAAAACGACAATCACGCCCCTTTACTTATTCCCCGCCTTTTTAAACATTTCCCACCTTAACATTTACGCCCCTCTACTTATGCCCCGCCCTTTCGAAGACTTCCCGCCTATCTTTAAACCTTTCGTTCTATAAATTCCATCTAATTGCCTTCAGAAATCTAGAAACGTAACCCTTTCTTTATTAATCCGGTCATAACTTTTCCAAATTTTTCTCTAAATTCTGAGTAAAATTAACTTTTCGTAAGAAATGCAGGTTAAGTAAACTATTTACCAGTAGATGCTACATATTATCTGGATCCACTGAAAAGGCCTGTTTTACCTCACCACGCTCTCTTAATTTATGGTCTTATCGCGTCGCATACATTCATCATTCTTCCCTTACTTCTTTTTCATCCTTAACAATATTAACTAACTACATCTTAATAATAAACATACTTAGTACTAATTAAAAACATTACCCCTGTCTACACAGGCTACGTCCCTCTACCTAAGGCCCACCCCTTCCAAACTCCTCCCACCTACCTTCTGCCCGTCCCGACCGCTAGAGCCCGCCCTGGCGCAATCGGGTATCCTATCCGGTCTCAATTTCAGCTCGTTCATGACATCCTTAAGGTTCTCCTTCAATTTTTCTTCGTGTTCCTCCTGCAAAAGGTCCTGCTTTTTCATTCCCACGATGATATCGTTCGCAGTGGTGTCCAGGCGGTTAAATTTAAAAGTGATCGTTCGTTGTTTCGACACTAGGCGGCATTCTACGGTGCCGTCGGAATGGACGGCGTCTATGTAGAGTTTCTGACGACTCGAGGACCGTTTCGACGTTCTACGTTTACGTGGCTCGGGATCGGCGCCGGTCGAAGATGAATGATCCTTTTTTTAGAGCAGCAATAAGTGGTAAGTATTTGAATGTGATAAAAATACGATTTATGTTGGGAAAAATGATGTGATTTGGACTTGCATTATCTTTATTTTTTTATCTAAATCGCGTTTCTATCAGTAGGTTTCTGTAGTTAACTTCAATTTATTTGAGATTTTTATTAGTCACCAAAAGACATTGAACATAACACCTCAATATTTTTGTTAGCAATAGTAAACATTTCACAATATATTTTTTAAAAAAATCTTACCTGTTCCGATACAGACAAGTCCAAATCTTCAACATTCTTTTGATTTGGCTGGCTGGCATTTGTCTGTTGCTGTAATTTAAGTGACAATTGTTCGGTCGACAGTACAGGTTCAGGCTGTACGTGATGAATGCCGTTTTCCGATATTGGTTCAGATCTTTGAGTCGGAGGTACCTATAGAATGAAAAAATAACCGGTCAAATGTAAGTTGAACTTGCGCAATTAGTGTTCCGTATGTTGATTGCTTTTAAAACACAAAATTTTGTTACAGAGGTATAAAATGATCAGTGACTTCACAAAACACACCCCAAATGAGTTTTCAACAAAGTTTGTTTCCAATCTATACTGAAAACTGATGATCTTGAAATTTTTGTTTTTTTTTTATATAGTGTACAATCCCGATTATTAGAATCGCGATTATCTGAAATCCGGCTTATCCGAAACAAACTGTTAAAAAGCAAATTGTATTCCCATTAAACGAAAAAATCCTCATTATTCGAAACAGACGATGAGTGGTTTCCTTAACGCGTCGGAGACTCCCTGACGTCTAGAATTTCACCGCTGTCTATGTTTTGGTTAGTCGACGAGTGTTATAAGTTACTCATTTCGTCTATTATTATCGCAGAGGTAATAGTTTCGTTTTAATAGATATTTTACAAAATTGAGCGTCATAATAATAAGCGTAAACGTGTTGTTATTACCTTAAAATAGAAACTTGAAGCAATTCAACGTTTAGATAATGGTGAACTTCTTAAAAATATAGCGAAGGATTTAGGTGTAGCCGTGAGTACTGTTTTTTGAGTGGAGAAAAAATCCCGAAAAACTTGAAAAATCGTTTTTTGTCATCGCCCACACAGGCACGAAAAAGTATGAAAAGCGGTGAATACCAAAAAGTGGATGATTTTTTATTTTTATGGTTTACACAGAATCAAGAACGTGGAATACCAATTTCAGGAACAATTTTAAAACATAAGGCAGTGAGTTTAAGCGAAGAGTTGCCGGTTATTGAAGCGCCTGTAAGTGATGGACGGCTAGACAGGTGGAAAAAAAGACATGGTGTACGTCAACTGAAAGTTTGTGGAGAAAGATTGTCGGCTGATGTATCTGCTGCAAAAAAATTTGCAGAGAATTTTGAGCAGCTTATGAAAGAACAAGGTTTACAACCAGACCAAATCTATAATTGGGATGAAACAGGCTTGAACTACAAAATGTTGCCGTCAAATACCTTAGCTTCAAAAACGAAAGCTGGAGCACCCGGTTACAAACGTAGCAAAGAACGTATTACTGTTCTTGCATGCAGTAATGCTTCTGGAAGACACAAACTCCCATTATTATGTATTGGTAAGTCAGCAAATCCACGAACTTTAAGAATATTCGTCGCAATGCTTTTCCTTTTTTGTATAAAAATCAAAACAATGCCTGGATAAACGCGATTCTATTTAAAGACTGCTTTTTTGGAGATTTTGTTCCCAAAGTGGAACTTTTTTTAAAAGAACATGGATATCCTAGAAAATGTATTCTGTTACTAGATAACGCCCCCACTGTGTGGGGAAATAAAAGTAATGTTTTTGCCTCCTGCTGTAACTTCTCTCATTCAGCCTATGGATCAGTGTGTACTGGAAAATTTAAAACGCAATTACAGGGGTTGTTATTGGAGCATATTTTAGAAGAAGTAGATGAAGGTGGCAATCTTACTGATTGTCTAAAAAAGATAAATTTGAAAAATGTTATATATTGGATAGCTTCAGCCTGGAATCAAGTAAAGAGTAGTACTCTGGAAAAACCTTGGTCAAAATTGATTCCACAAGAGGAGAGACATAACTCAGAGGCAGAAACAGAAGATAATGAAGTTTACATCAAATTATTACAAGAATAGCAGGATGTGAAAGTGTTACGGAAACCGATGGTTAAACAGTGATCGTGTGGAAGATGAAATGACTGACCAAGAATTAATTGAAAGTATATGAAAAAATGCTAATAAAAAGACAGTGATGACGATGATGATAACGAAGTAGAAGCCACTGACAATATTCCTGTAAAGAGCCAGAAGGACTAGAGACCCTAGAAAAAGTGCTAATTTATGTAGAACAACAAGAAAATGCAACCGCCGCGAACGTTTTGCTTATCAAACGTTGGAGAGACATTGCAGCCAAAAACAGAACTAACGCAAAACGAGTGCAATTAAAAATTACCTCACTTTTAAGACATTAAAGTTAAGAATGAAACTCTTTTATTTTCGATTTTCCATACGTATACATAAAATAAGTAACCTAATTGTTCTATTTTTTGTTTTAAATAAATACCTATGTACGTAACAGCATATCGTATAAATGCTTTTAAGTCAATCTGCAATGTTGTTTTCATTCTAAACTTCTATTTTATAAAAAAATTCGGATTAACCGAAATTTCGATTATCTGAAATCACTTTGGTCCATATTATTTCGGATAATTGCGATTCTACTGTATCAGATAAATTATTAAATGTAAAGCGCTTGTGATAATTTGCGTTCAATCTACACCCCGTGGAGAATATTCCAGAGTTTTTTCGAAATTTTTTTGATAATACTTTTCGAGATAAGGCGGGTGGACAGCGATTTTTTAAAAATAATACAAAGAAAAGTGCGCGCAAGTATATATATATATATATATATATATATATATATATATATATATATATATATATATGTGTTCCACAGACAAAGGGGACTTATAGTTTAATGCCGGTTCCGAACGGCCAGCTAGAGTCAGATAAATAACTTAAATACGGTATAATTCAGGTCCCTCTGGCCCACAGCATTCGATTATAAAAAAAAACGATAAAAAATATACAGTCTCTGGCCAAATTATTAGACGCACTGTATTTTTTTTAGTAATTTTATGTTTCTTAAGAGTTTTTATGCAATAATGGTATATTTAAACTACAATATTATTGATTTTTATTTAAAAGAATTGTTGTAGACTACATATTTGTATTTATTTTTAACATATGGTAACACTGTGTTGACAAAGCGATACATGAACGTAAATAAGTACAAACCTGTATCAGTCGCGATCGGAATCGAGTCAGGTACGGACGTGTTTCTGTGGCTTTATGGACTGTGATTGTTTGTTTAACAGTTTTATACTACTCAGTTATTAGTTTATTTTGTATGCAGTGTTTTAAAAAAAGTAATTGGACTATTTTCATTATGGGTAGAAAAGGCGATCTTTCACCACGTAAAAAAGCTGAAGTGAAGGCCCTTGTGATTGCGAAAACATTTACAAACCGAGAAATATCACGAAGATTGGAGGTTTCTGAAGCTAGTGTACGACGCATAAAAAAGAAAATTGAGCCAGGGAAGGAATTAAGCCCGAAAAGAAAGAAAAGATGCGGTAGAAAACCAATTTTCACTCCACGGTCAGAGAGATGTTTGAAGAAAATTTGTGTAGAAAACAGATTTGCTACCACAAAGGTAATAAAATCACAACTCCAGGATGCTAGCGTAAATGCTTCTGAGCGCACTGTTCGAAGAAAATTGAAAGAATTAGATTTTAAGGCCTGTCGCCCCGCCAGGAAGCCCAAGTTAACAGCTGCAATGAAAGCAAAGCGCCTGAAGTGGGCCAAACAATGGCAAGACAAAGATGTGGACTTCTGGAGATCGGTAAGATACAGCAATTTAATCAATAATTGATACATTATTATCATTTTCAGTTAAATAAAGCAAATAAACATGGAAGTTTATATATTTTTTTTTTTCCTTTTTTGACAGGTCTGCTTCAGTGACGAAAGCACATTCTAAATTTTCCAGAATAAAGCTCAGTATGTGCGTCGTCGTCATGGAGAAAAGTTTTATCCTGATTGTGTCGTCCCGACGGTTAAACATCCCACCAAAGTGATAATTTGGTCAGTCATCAGCGGCAAGGGCACTGGACGTCTGTACGTCGTCAAAGGAATAATGAGGCAAGATCAGTACAAAGAAGTATTACAAAATCGATTGATTCCGCAGCTCAGAGAATGGTTTCCAAATGGGGAACCATTCACTTTCATGCAAGATGGAGCTCCCTGCCACACTGCTCGGTCTGTTAAAGCTTTTTTGGCAGAAAAAAATATCCCTCTGTTGGATTGGCCCTGGTATGAACCCCATTGAAAATGTGTGGGAGCTGATGAAAAGAGAAGTGGCTAAAGATGTGATTACCAACAAAACCCAGCTCCTGGAAAAGATTATTCATGTGTGGAATCATCATCCTCAAATGCAGGAGACAGTACAATCTTGCATTGATAGCATGCCGCGCAGAATTAAAGCTTTGATAGCGGCTAAAGGTGGCTCAACTAAATATTGACTTTTACTAACATTAATTTCACTTTTCTTTAAAACTTATGCTTTTCTAAATTAATGCTGTTTTATTTATGTCAAATAAATAGGTAATTGATTGGATAATATAAAAAATAAAAAACAAATCAATTTAAAATAATAAAACGGTACAATATCACTCGGTAATTAATATTTTACATGAAATCTTGCAGTGCGTCTAATAATTTGGCCAGTGACTGTATATAAAAAAAAACAGGAATATATCATACTTCGCTTGAAAGGTTAAAATCTGGAGAAAATAGGGAGCGGTCATCTCGGACACATAATTTTTTTTATTATTATCTATTTTTTTTTTATAGGGAAGAGGAGTAGAAGAAGCATTAAATTTAGCATTAGAAGCCGGTTATAGACATATTGATACTGCTTATGCCTATGGAAACGAAGATGTCATTGGCAAAGTTTTAAAACAATGGATAGATAGATGCTGGAAAAGTAAAACGAGATGAACTTTTTGTCGTTACAAAGTTACCGTCCGGACATAATAGTCTCGACAGGTAAAAAATCCTAATAGAGTAGAGTGCAGTAAAAAAAAGGTCAAGGTCATCTAAACTATGAGATAGGCATAGTTTAGATACCGCAATATTATGATTTTTTCCTCTCTGGGGTATCACCAGAAGTATTATCTTGAGTTTTGGACCTTTTGTTTATAATGCTTAAAATGTGAATAACTCCGGTTATATCAGTCAGATCGAGAGAAGCAAAAAACTAAACTCTTTCTCATGAAATTTACAATAAATCCTTGTTAGTTTTAAATCGCTCGAATTTGTAAATAACCTACAAAATTGAAAAAACCGGTAAAAATCTGTTTTTTTTTCATTTTATTGTTCAGGTTAACTAAGTGAATCGATCGGCTTGAAACTTTTAGAAAATATTTGTTTTGTTAAAGCAAAAATACCCTGAAATTTTGGTATAAAAATATTGAACCAAGTGGACACAATTGAATTCGTTTTTTAAAATTTGAATTGCCCGCCATTTTATGCCATTTAGTCCATACATATACATATATATATATATATACATATATATATATATATATATATATATATATATATATATATATATATATATTACTAGTATTTTCACAAGCTTTCATTTGAAACAAATTTTTTTTAACTTCCGATTTCACCACCCAAAACTAACCCCTTAAGTCAAAATTTAACTTTCAAAACTACATGGCTCTAATGAGGCCATCAATTCCTATATTATTATCAAATTTCAACTTTCTATGACAAATAGCTTCGGAGAAAATCGGGTGTGACAGACATACGGACAGACACCGAAGTCATCTTATAAGTGTTCCGTACGGAACACTAAAAATAACAGAAAACACATCAAAATTGCGTAAAGAATTAACATAGTTCTTCCGTTAACCCTTAGGGGCACCTCGGTCGTTACGAAATCGTTTCACTAAAATCTCTTTACCGATTCATCAACAATCAAACATAATAATTAAACTCCATGTACCTGTGCAACATTTTGCTGCGCAAATTCTTCAGCAATAATCTGCTGCTGCAAATGCGTGTATTCCTGCGGACAGGCCGGCTGAGATATGGTGGATAATCTTCTGTGATCCTGCTGTGACGTGTCGAAAGTAGGTATGGGAGGTAGAGATGTAGTCGAACCCCTGTGTTGATCTTTTAAGTTCTGGGCGGCCAGTTTTTGTTGCAACTGTTCTAGGTTCATAGGCGGAATGTCAGTAGTTGATAATCTAAAAGAAAATGGGGGATATGTATAATCAATGCAGGCAGAACTAAGAATAACTAACAGCCCTGTTTACACCACTCTTTGTGTATTTGTTATATTCTCCCCGCGTTCATGTTTAAGACGTATCGGATCTTACAAACGAGACTTTGATGCCGGGTTAAACGGTGACGTTTTACCGTTTCGTCGTGCAGAATTATCCTACATCTGCTGAAGGCAAGTTTAATCCAGATGGATCTTTCCAAAACAAATAATAATAATAATAATAAAGCCTACCATAAAAAACGACACTTCTGTATGGAGATTAATGGGTAACATAATTCATAAAACTAACCTGTGGCCAACTTGTTGAGTTTGCTGTTGCTGGGTCATTTCTTGCGTTAAATCAGCAGGTTGCTGCATAGGTTGTTGTTGAACCGCTATCGGTTGCTGCATAGACATCTGTTGCTGCGGCTGTACCGGCATCTGCTGTTGCTGAACCGGCATTTGTTGCTGTGGCTGTACAGGCATCTGATGTTGCTGAACAGGGATTTGTTGCTGCACAGGCATTTGTTGCTGTACAGGCATCTGCTGTTGCTGAACAGGCATTTGTTGCTGCTGCTGTACGGGCATCTGCTGCTGCTGTACCGGCATCTGCTGTTGCTGAATAGGAATTTGCTGCTGCTGTACTGGAATTGGCTGTTGTTGCATAGGAACCTGCTGCTGAACTGGGGCTTGCTGTACTTGCGACTGAGATTGCTGAATCTGTTGCTGTGGTTGCTGAACTTGCTGCTGCGGTTGCTGTTGCAACGGCATCTGTTGCTGCGGAACGGGCATTTGCTGACCAGATTGCTGAACGTACTGTTGTTGATAAACTTGCTGATCGATACTTTGCTGCTGAATAAATTGAGGGCCTGCTGTTGCTGATCTATAGGAGGTGTGCCGTATTGCTGAGATTGCTGACTGTATTGCTGATTGTAGACGGGTGGTTGTTGGGATACCCGATTGTTGACTGGTGTAGATCGGTTGTTGCTGAGGCTGAGTTTGGAGTTGCTGACTTTGAGGTGGCAGAACTTGCTGTTGGACAGGTTGTTGGTAAGTTGGTTGAGGTTGTTGGTAGCTTTGTTGTTGCTGATAACTGCAGAAAAAAAGTAGTTTTTGTGTTACATCTTATTAAATTTTAACGAAGGAAGTATTTTGGAAATTTACCTAGTGGGCGGTGGTTGTGACTGACTATACTGTTGCTGAGATTGCTGATATTGCTGTTGTTGCTGATTAATATCCTGCTGCGCCTGTTGATACTGCTGATAGTGTTGCTGTTGATCGGGATAACTTTGCTGAGGCTGGTAAGTTTGACCTTGAGGTTGCTGATAACCCTGAGCTGGCTGTTGCTGGTAGCCTTGCTGCTGTTGCTGAGTAACGTAGGTTTGTTGCTGCTGATAGTTTTGCTGCTGTTGTTGCATTTCAATTTGGCTATCTACGCTGAGCCTGTGTGGTTCTGAATGACCTGCTGCATGCAGCAATTCAGGTTGAGATATGGATTTCAGGGTTGCAGGGTCTTGCGCTTGAGATTGATTGGCACCCCCCACCTGTAAAATATTTTCCAGTAAGATGCAATCGTCTGAAGAAGGTATGGGCACTTTAACAAAATGTTGTCATTCAAGATAAATTGAAGCAAGAGAATTTCACATTCGAGAAAGGGATTTTTGTTACCTGCAAATATTCCGCATGCTGGGCCACGCCATCCTGCCTATAACCCTGCTGCACAAACTGAGTAGGCGGGGCCTGTTTATGCACGATAGGTTGAGACTGTATTACCGGCTCGACGGACGTCTGCCTTTGCAACTGCACGGTGGGGGAGGACTGGACGTGAGTCACGCCCTGCGATTGTTCGCTAGGATGGATTTGCGCTTGGCTTTGAACCGGAGGCGGGGCGACGTGTTGCTGCTGCTGTGGAACGGTGTGTTGTTGCTGCTGCGAGACATGTTGCTGTTGTTCAGCCGAGATGTATTGTTGGGGTGGAGTTTGAAATTGTTGAGGCGGAGCTTGCGTTTGCGGTTGCGGCTGCGTTTGTTGCGATTGCTGCTGATAAATAATATTTTGTTGCTGTTGTTGACTTTCCTGAGATTGCTGCATAATCTGCTGCGGCGGCTGCGGTTGGGAGTACTGATGCTGCAGATCGGCTTGAGCTTGCTGCTGCACGACGCTCGCTTGTTGTTGGTACTGTGGTTGTTGTTGATCTTGCTGGATGATATTCGGCTGTTGCTGGATAAATACCTGTTGCTGGGGCTGATTGCTTTGTTGTTGCTGAGTTATTTGTTGTTGTTGCTGAGTTATTTGTTGTTGTTGCTGCTGATTTATTTGCTGTTGTTGTTGCTCTATTAAAATAGGATCAATTAATAAAAAAATACATGTTTCATTCAAGCAGGGTTATGAAGAAATATATCGACATCGTGATTTTAAAGGTGACTCTAATATATTTCACGTGTTTGTCTTGCAGAGACCATATGGAGGTCGAAGCCGCATGCGGAAAATATATAATTTTTAAATGATTTACCTTGCTGTCTTTGCAAAAACTGCTGAATGTGCAATTGTTGAGCGCGAGCTTCCTGCTCTTTGTTCTGCTTTTCCCTCTCCTGTTTTTCTCTCTCTTTATTTATCTGAACTATCTGGGCTTTGAGTAGCTGGGCTACTGTTTTGGCGTCTTCTTCAAATATTATACCCGATTTCGCCTTTAAAAAAAAAAATATAAAAAAAAAAAATTGGTTCGTCGAACGAGATTCGAACCCGGGCTTTCGGCATTCTAACTAAGCCTGTGCTCAACCAGCTGAGCTTTTAAGGTTAATCCAGCAGTTGATTTCGTGCGGGTGTGTTACATATAACACGTAGGCTGAAAAGTTTTTGGTGTGATACATAGATGTCGCCCTTTTCAAAAAATCCATATGATTTTTACGAAGTACCAACCTTCAAATGATACGTGTTAAAAATTTCATGACATTGCACTATAGGAATTTTTACCCCTTTTTTTGGCCAAAATTATTTACAGCCAAACGGCTGGAGCGATTTTAATGATTTTTTGGATTTGACTTTTGCAAGACTCTTAAGAGGGAGGGAGGAACCACTAAAGTTTTTCATACACTGAAAAAAAAAAATAAGTAAAGTTAACTAAAAAATTATCTAATAATTATTTTCAAAAGAGGTTTAAGGGTTATAGGTTCCGCATCCAAGATTTTTTTAGATCTTTGATAGGTTATCAGGTTTTCTAAACTGTTTTTTAATAAATATTTTTTCGGGTGTACACTTACGTTCGAATATAGCGGTAGAAATTCATTTTACTAATTTAAAGAGTAACAAACAGTTATGTTTTAAAAAGGATTTTATTCACAAATTTAATTTTCGAGTTCCAAATCGTCAACTACATTTAATACAGATGGGTTCAAAATGCCATTACTCTCCATTCATTTCTTGATTTTCGTTTTCGGAATTTTCTTCATCTGTTTGACAATTTTCCACAAAACTTTGCTCCTCTGATCTCAGTAATTCGATTACTTCTGCTGGAAGCTCTAATTTGTTCTGGTGCTTGATGCGTTTTTTCAACGAAAGGCTGGAAATAAGCGGATCTGATGTGTCCAATGCTCGATTAAAAACGTCCGTCAAGTTGTTCACCCGGCTACTTTTTCGTGCATGAAGCAATCTATCGGATTTTTATATTTTATGGCGCAATTCAGAGGCATCCTCACCAAAGCATCCAACTGGAAGCACAGTCGACTCAATAATTTGCCGCGAATGTACAAGAACCTTATGTACAGTTGCTGTCATTGGTAACCATGAATACTTCTGCATGAACATTGTGGCCGTTTGAAAACAAAATTCTTCAAATTTACTCGAATCTAAAGGAAGCTGACATGATAAACATATTAAAATGACTTTTAAATTATAAATGAGTTCTTTGTCTATGCCTGTAATTTCAGAAAATTTTAAATGTTCTTTGAACGCGCGCCGGGCCGTGTTACCGTCATTCGTACTCCCATAGCCACCAGTCTTAGGCTTATCAACGTGCAAACCAATTTCATCCCAAAATAACTGTTGGATGTCAGCCTTTCTTTTCGCAACTAAGGCTTTGTCAGCTTCATTTCTTATTTGCCACTTTTTAATGTGAATTTTGTACCCTGCATTCACAACAAATTCAAAAAAACGGATCCAGCAATGCAATGGACTTATCCCATACTTTAAGTTCTCTTCTTTAGGTTTAAATTTGTGGTTTTGGAAATCTGTTATGCTCAGAAAATCCTTTGGTGTAGCACCGCATAATGAACACGTTTGACTAGATTTAGTTTCAGTCAAAATATTTAATACTTTGCCATCAATTAAAGTTAAGTACAATTTAAATTTAACGCATAAAGTTTTTGTTTCACCAAGCATTACTTCAAAAGAACTTAAGGAATTTATTTCTTCCTCTATATTTTTCTTTTCTTTCAAATTTTCTTTAATCTCCTTTGTGTATTCTAATTTTAATGGTCGATAAAATCTAATAGATTGTGGTGTACGATTGTTCCATAAAATATTTCCGGACGCTTCTATTAAACGCAAAGGTATAATTGTTGTGGCCAAAATAAAGGAGTCACAATTTTGAGACGAACCCGCCTTTTCAAACTGTTGTTTATAGTTTGTATAACCAGTACTACTGTCAAATCCATAACTGACAATGAGTTCGGCGTATAAAATTTCAGTTTTTTTTTGTTTCCATTAAGGTAGATATAACTTTCTTTTGCACTTTTATTATTCTTTCGGATGTATGCTTCAGTAACATTTCCAATGGAACTTTCGCTAATGTTCCAGTAACTATTACGCCGTCTGGTCTGCATTTATATTTACTACATGTAAGTTCTTTGTATAGAGGATATATATCGCAATTTCTTATTTTATTTTCATATCTTATATTGCAATATTGCTCTTTTGAAAAGTTGTTTTCTAAAAGAAAGGCTAGTCCTTCATCAGGAGATAGCTTAGTTGGTGTTGCTGTTGAAATTATTTTCCGTACTTTCGCGGCTCTAGTCGGAGTACTGACAGCTTCTTTTAAAACAACTGTAAATCTAATTGGTTACATTTACGAGCAGCCGCAGATGCAGCAAGAACCAGGGGTTCAACTTCATTATTTTGATCTTTAGAGATTTCTGCTGCAACTCTTCTTTTTGTTTTCTCAGATTTTTGGCAGAAAGTTAATTACGGTCGTCCACTTTTTGATTTAGTGGAGGCACGCTGCGTTTTACGTTTTTTTTTATCGAAGTATTGCCTTCAAGACAAACAGCATGCTGTTTTTCGAAAAGTTTCAAAATCCGACCACTTTTACGCCACTTCATACTCATATTTGACAAAAATATTCGTGACTGCTCCTTTAAATATTGTTCAAAGTTTTCGGAACAATCACTCTCAGCAATGTATGAAAAGAAATGAGCATAAATAGCGGCTCTTTTGTCAACTTCGTTGTGTTTCTCTCGCCATATATTGAATAACTCTGAATTTGGCACGCAGTAGTCAGCTGAAGAAAATGCATTTTTTTAAAAAAGTAGCAGATAGTAGCAGCTAAAATATATTAAATTCGGAAGATAAATGACTGTCCTAGAGGACTATTATGGTGTTATGTCTATCATGTGCTATCATTTTTTTTGTAAGTATAAATAAAATTCCAATTCACAATTCCATTAGTTCATCTTAAGGTCACTTCAACTTTTCCCATTTAATCGATCTAATAGATGAGTTCACCAACATTTCACTATATAATATTAAAGTACTTACCTTCGGCTTTATTTTCCATTTTTTAATTTTCAAAAACTATAAATTTTTATTACGAAAATTCTTGTTAGAAACTGTCACAAAATTCACTGCACTCAAAAGTTTTTTGAAAACTAATTTAGAAATCGCAAGCAAAACAACTGATAAAGTGACTGAAAATCAATTTTGTCAAATAATTTAAAAAGATCTTTTACTTACTTACTTACTTTGCTGTTTTTTCTATATTGAAGCAAAAAAAAAAATAAACTCTGCAAAAATTTTAATTTTTACTTTTGGCCAAAAAAAGGGGTAAAATTTCCTATAGTGCATTGCGACGATTACTTTACACGTAACAGTGGTTTTAGTGCCGCTACTTTTTATATTTTCAAAACAATGGTAAAAATCGAATTTCGTGTGTTGATTAAACACTCTTTTTTGATGAGAAAAAATACCATTCAAGCAAAGCAATGACTTACTTGATAAGTGTTACGGGGACTCTGCCCCTGGAAAATCACTCATCATTTACTGGTATGCTGAATTTAAACGCGGTCGTATAGATACAAATGATGCTGAACGCTCTGGACGCCTAAATGAGGTGGTTACACCGGAAAACATAAAAAAAATCCACAAAATTGTTTTGGATGACCGTAAAGTGAAATTGCGTGAGATACCTGACACCCTAAAGAATAAAAAAAAAAAACGTGTTGGTCACATTTTGCATGAATATTTGGGCATGAGAAAGCTCTGTACGAAATGGGTACCGCGTTTGCTCACGGTGCACAGTGATGATGCGGCAAGAACCTGCTAGCGGGACAATATTCATGACGTAATTTCCAGGAACCACTGATAACGACTTGTAAACAACCCCCCCCCCCCCATTTAACGAATTCCAAGAATTAATTTGTTTATCACCTCATAAAGGTATCTTATCAGGGGGTCAAAGTAACCCTTATAAGAGAGGTCATTTTCATTTGCAAATCAGTTGCATTTTATGCACACTTGTGATAACATATTTTAAAATTGGTAGCAAAGTGAAACGAGTTTTTTGTGATGGAATATTCTGTTGAAGGTATGTACTCTATTATGACTTATATTTTTTATAAAAAATATGTATACTTTTGGTGTAATATCAATTTGTAAATGTATAGATAAATCCAGCAAATTTTACATTAATTGTAAACTTTAAAAGTAGCAACTTTTTTATCCACATATATCCACCTAGATTTTTCTATATGTAATACCTACAACATTCAGGCACAGATTCATATATATTATAGACCCCGAAAAGGCCCGAAAATAAAATTATTTTATTTATTTTTTCAGAACGAGTCGTGACTATGACGAAAATGGAGTTTTTTGAAGAATGGCTAAAACATGACAAAACTGAACGAAACAGTGGCATTTTTTATTATATAAGTGGAAAATTCAATATGTCTGATGTTTCTGACGATTCTCTAAAACGACTCAAAATGAAAATATCAAGCCTTTCAGCAAAATTCAATCAAAAGTGGACTTCTTTAAAGTGTAACAAAGAAATGTTTCTAATCAAACATAAAGATTGATTAGAGGGATCCGGAATCGAAATAAAGATGTGTGTTAACCAGCCGTGCACTTCAACATCATCAGCGGCTCTTTCCGTAGGGCGACCCAGAAAATCATTTGAAGACTCATCAACGAAAATGAAGAGACGGAGAGTAGAAGATCTTTTGGAATCGCGAAGTGCAAGTGAGCTTATTACAGCAGCTGAGTTAGCTACTCGAAAAGAAGGGCATCGAAGTGTTGCTAAACAGATCCATAATGTCGCGGTCAGTGAATCTAGAGAAAAGAATAAGTGTTCTGAACAAAGTCGGCAGTTAAAACCAGACGGAGCTTTAGCTTATTATGTGGACTCGAAATCGACTTCTCACTCATATAAACAAACAAGAAAATGGTCAATGAAAGCGGGACATCAAGTGTATCCATCGTTTTATAGTTTAGGTAAGTCCAAAGCTTCTTGTTGTCCTTCTGACGAATATATTTCTGTGACTAAATCTCGAGCTGAAATTAAACTTCACGCGATTTTGGATAAAACGGCTGAACGATTAGTTAAAGCTCAGACGGAAGTCATTAGAAGTGTATTACCTCGTTCATATTATACGTTGGTAAGCAAATGGGGCTGTGATGGGAGTTCGGGCATAGCACGTATAAGCAGAAATTTGAGAACACTAACGCTACAGACGAATTTTTGTTCGTATACTCATTTATCCCTTTGAGACTGCTTGATGGCGAAACTGTGATCTGGCAAAATCCAAGACCTTCCTCTACTTTATATTGCCGTCCTATTAAGTTTATTTTTGCCAAGGAGACAAAAGAGTTTACGAAAGAAACTTCTAAAATTTTAGATGAAGTAAGTCAGCTTCTTCCAACATTATGTAACGTTGCTGGATCTCAAATCTCTGTTAAACACGATTTGTTGTTGACAATGACTGATGGCAAAGTGTGCAATGCCTTAACAGACACAAGTTTAACACAAAAGTGTTATATTTGCTGTGCCACCCCGTCTACTATGAACGAGGAGTCAAAGAAATATCCCAGCAACGAAGAACGCCTTGCATTTGGTTTATCTACTTTACATGCATGGATCCGCACGTTTGAATGTTTGCTTCACATCAGCTATCGTTTAGAAATAAAAAAGTGGCAAGTCAGGGGAGATAACGACAAAGCTATTGTGAAGCAACGCTCACGAGAGATACAAAAAGTGTTTAAAGATCGTATGGGTCTCATTGTAGATAAACCAAAACCTGGGTATGGTAACACAAACGATGGAAACACAGCACGTAGATTTTTTTCCAAAGCTGAATTGAGCAGCGAAATTACAGGATTAGACGTAAACTTTATTCGTAGATTTCATGTAATTTTAAGAACTTTGTCATCGGGATATGACATAAATTATAATTATACCTTGATCTGTATTCGTGGTATTCCATGCCCGTTACTGTGCATAAAATTCTTGTACACAGCGCGGAAGTTATAAAGTCTTTTCTTCTTCCCATTGGACAATTCTCCGAAGAAGCCCAGGAGGCAAGAAATAAAGACTGTCGTATATTCCGTGAACGGCACACCAGGAAGCGGTCACGTATTGCCACAAATACAGATCTATTGAGAATGCTTTTAATTACGTCTGATCCTGTTATCAACCGTATAGAGAATTACCGCGAAGAAAATTTACTTCTTTGCCATCGGAGGTTCTGCAGTTCATTATCCCACCTTCATTGCCATCCGAAACACCATCAGTAAGTCATCATCACGAATTAAATGAGGAGGATTATTTACTCTCTGAATATTCTACTGAATGGGAGAGCGTTGATGACGACTCATCTGATGGTGATTAGTAGGTTTAAGTATTTTTTTATTGTAATTATTATTTTTATTTTATTGTGTGTTTTAGTTGCTTATAATTCATGCCTTAGTATATAAGTTATTTAATATTATATTTCTTTTACTTATCCACCTTGTTATTGTAAATAATTGAGTTATAGATACTGTTATTGTACTAATTTATTTTAAAAAGAAATAATATTTTGTAAATTAATAAATGTGGGTTACTATCATCATGATTTTTATTTTTTTCCTAGAAATTTCTTTGTAAACAAACATGATTGTGGCTTTTCACACATAATGAGTAGGTAGACGTAAGGTGTAGCTAATTAAAGAACAATTAGCGACAATAGTGAACAAATGAGACACATTAGTAAACCACTTCCGTCTTGCAGCTACATATTTCGATTAATACACATACAGTACACATTTTTTCAACTTTTTTTTTTCTTAAAATAGCTTAAGATACCTGGAATATACATAAACAATTGAAATAAGTGAAGAAATAATATTGTCCCGCTAGCTTGTACTAGTCGAGACACTGTGCGGTGGACCAAAAAACAATAACGTGTTTGATAATTCTGAGCCCTGTTTGGATCTATTTAAGCGCAAATAAAAAGGATTTTTTCATGAGATATGTGACAATGGATGAAACATGGATCCACCACTACACACCGGAATCAAATCGGCAGTCAGCTGAGTGGATCGCAGCCGGTGAAATCCGCCCGAAGCGACCAAAGACACAACAGTCGGCTGGGACAGTTTTTGGCCTCTGTATATTTTGAGAAGCGCATGAAATAATTTTCATCGACTATGCTGAGAAGGGAAAAAACCATCAATAACGAATATTAATAGGTTGTTTCGGTTAATAATGTCGATTTTGCTAAGAGATGGCGTTACTAATACACTTGTTGGTATAGACTAGTGACATCTATGGCGTTTTAGAAGGTAAACATACGTCATCAAAAGCCAGTTCCGTTATTAATTGCCATTGTGCGAAAAACATAGTTCTTCATAGCTCTAATTAATGTCGTTTTGGCGGCGAGAAGTTTAATAACGGCTGCTGAAAGTTATCCATTGTTGGTTTGAAGCTTATGGTGAACATGTTCCAACCCAAAAAACTTGGGTAGAACCCAGGCCAGTGTTCAACATCACAACCAGTGCGCAATATACAGGGAAAGGCAGCTTTGCTGTGTATTTGGTGGGATAGTATAGGAGCTGTGTATCACGAACTGCTGAAACATGGTGAAATGATTTCTGGCGAATCGATACAGGGAACAATTGATAAAGTTGAATCGATCATTGAAGGAAAAAAACGACCAGAATACGCCCAAAGACACGATAAAGTCATTTTTCAACATGATAATGCTCGGCCCCATGTTGCAAAATGTGTTAAAAAACTATTTGGAAAACATCAAATGGGACGTTCTAACTCCACCCTTCGTATTCACTGGACTTATCCCCTTCAGACTACCACTTATTTTTTGATCGTCACGGACATTCAGAACAACACTTACATTCTTACGAAGAAATGAAAACTCGGCTTGATGAATGGATGGCCTCAAAAGATGAAAAGTTCTTCTGGTGCGGAATCCATTCTTTAACAGAAAGATGGGAAAAAGTCACAGCTAACGGCCAATATTTTTATTATTAAGGTAATTCATTTTGTGATGGAAATACAGTAGAACCCCGATTAACCGAGTCGCGATTATCAGAGCTCCGTATTAACCAAACCAATCTAAGAAGCTGATTATCCGAGGTACGCGCGTCTATGCTGCGTATTAGCCGAGCTTCTAAAATATGTAAGTACATATTTCCATTTAAAATCGTCGGGGCCCCTTCGGGGAATCCCACTGGCCCGTGTGAGGAGTTCCCCTATTTATGTTTTTTGTACTCTTTCAGCATGTAAATTTGCGTGAATGCAGTGCGTTATAGCATTTACTAACGGAGTAAGTACGAGTATACTCACATAATTTTATTTGGTTGGAGTTCTGGTAGTTAAGTGTAATTAATACGAACTGCTTTGTTTGAATTTTTTTGTCGTATTAAATGGACCAAAACAAGCGTAAAAGAATCGTCGTTCCTATTGAAAAGAAAAATTAAAAGCCATCAGAAGAACTGAAGCAGGAGAGACAATTAAAGTTTTTGCAACGAGATTATGGAGTAGGTGAGGTAACAGTAGAGAATTGGAAAAGAAACTGCACAAAAATAGAAGAGTGTTGTATAAATCAAGCCTCCTCGTCCTCAGATGAAGAAAATCAATGAAAACCGGCGACTATCAAAAGGTTAACGAAGCTTTATTCCTGTGGTTTAACCAACAGAGATCAAAAGGTGTGCCTCTGTCAGGTCCAATATATTAAAAACAGAAAGCAATAATGATTAGTAGGAAATTCCCCCCCCCCCCAGAGATAGATCAGTTTACCGCCAATTCTGATGGCTTGACCGCTGGAAAAAACGGTACGGTGAACGACAACTGACTGTATGTGGTGAAAAACTTTCTGCTGATGTGTCATCAATTGAGAAGTTTAAGCAGAACATTAAAAAAAAGCAAATCGAAGATTGTGGATACACATGTGATCAAATTTACAACTGTGACGAAACTGGTTTGAATTATAAAATGCTTCCATCAAAAACATTGGCATCTCGACAGGAAAAATCAGCTCCTGGCACAAACGAAGTAAGGAAAGATTAACTATAATGATATGTTCCAATGCATCTGGCAAGCACAAAATCCCACTGATGGTAAATTAGCAAGTCTGCACGTCCCTCCAAGAGCTTTAAAAGACATCTCACACCCAAAGCCCTACTAAAAGTCAGAAGAGCGCATGGATGGATGCGACCTTATTTACTAACTGGTTTGAAGAAGAGTTCGTGCCATCCGTGAATAAATTTTTGAACAGAAAACCGTCTTCCTATTAAAGCAATTTTGTTAATTTTAAATGGATAATGCCTTCTCTAACCCCGAAGAAGGACTTCATGTGGGCGAAATTGTTGTAAAAGCATAATTGTACTAATGGATGAAGACATCATCGAAAACATTTTAAAAAAATTATAGGCGTTTATATCTTGAACATCTGTTAGAATACACAGAAAAGGAGGATATTATCAATGGGATGAGAAAGGTTACACTGAAAAATGTTATTTACTGGGTGAGTCAAGCTTGGGATTCTGTGCGTACTACCACTATTCCAAAATCTTCGTCAAAAGTTATTGATTTTGAGGACTATAATGACAGTGAAGATGATACTCCCATTAAATGAATTAGCTTTGAAATTGAGAAGCCATGGAGAAATGTCCTGGTTTCAAATTTTGACAGCGAGATAGAAGAAAAAGAAAAAAGTTTATTTGAATTAATGCAAAAATTAAAAGGTTTGCGAAAATGAGACAAGAATAATTATGTTGTTAATTGGATTACAGCAGATGATTTAGAAGAAGAAACGAGTATTCAATAAATAACGAATGCCTTTCAGAAAACTGAAAAATCAGATGACGATGACGAAGCGGCGGTGGATGAATAGTCTCCCACTAAGATTCTCTCACACAAGAAGGTTTTTTGCTTCTTTTGGAAAAAGCTTTGAGGTATATCGAACAACAATCAGAAGCAACCCCAGTGTATTTGCTTCTTCTCAATAGATGGAGAAACATTTGCAGCGAGAAAAAGAAGATGCAATATGAAACAGAAGCGCATAGATACCTATTTCACTGTTTGATAATGTATGTACCTATTTATATGTTAAAAACGTTAATACATCGGTTTAAAGTATTGGGTTTTATTTTTTGAATGAATAAAAAACAAATCCGGATTATCCGAGTTTTCAGTTATCCGAGGAGGAGAGTCCCCCCCACGTTACTTCGGATAACCGGGGTTCTACTGTAAAATGCTTAAATGTTGCGAAAAAAAAAAAAATCGACAATATTAATCGAAACACCTATTATATGGTGTTTCAGTTAAGTTATTGGTGCGTTTTAAAGGCAGAAATCGCAAAGAAACGGCCCAAATGAACAAGAAAAAAATGCTCTTTCATCAAGACAATATGTCTGTCACGAGTCAATGGTTACGATGGCAAAATTGCAAGAACTGAAGTTCGAAATGCTTCCTCATCCACCGTATTCTCCCCCCCCCCCCAGATTTGGCCCCCAGCGACTATTATCTATTCGCAGACCTCAAAAAATGTTCGCGGGGAAAGAGAGACAAGTTATAGAAAGTAAGAAAAGCGTTGGACTGATTGTATCGCTTTTGAATGGGGAGACTAATATTGATGAATAAAGTCGAATTTTGCAAAAAAAAAATGTGTTTTTAAAGTAACTAGACCGAAAACTTTTGGGCCAGAAGCAGATCTCAAGTAGATGTCGCGATGGGTCGATGATATATTCAGATGAAATACTAAATTATCGTGATGGATTTTTCAGTAATCATGTAAATGAGAAAAATCGCAAGACGGTAATACTCCCCCAGGTTGGAAGCACGTACAAAAGTATTGACCATGCCCCTTCAATTCTCAGAAACTAGATGTCTCGTATTTCTCACCAGCGTGTATGTTTATTTTTCTGAATTGGCACGTCAAATAAAGTAAAACAATGAATCCCATTCAAAAAAGAAAAAAAACAAATTCGCGGAAATCAACAGTGGCTGACCTGCTTTATTCTTGTAATTATTTAGTTTACTGCGAGAAGTTGTAGTGTACAAAATGTTAATAATTGGGATTTTTCGCCGCCCCCCGAAGTATTTTAGGCGAATTTTCACAAATGAACTATGAATATCCGATAGAAGTTACACCACCTGAGTGAAGAAATCCCGGTGACTGCACTCTGTTCTTGAACACTGAACGTCACTAATATTAAGTATTGAAAATGCTATGTACTTTATAGATAGCCACGTCGCAGTCAGTGTGCTTGCTGCACGATGCTGCTATCTGAGCTCCGCATTCACAGAGAATGCCCGCGTATTTTAAACTCAATCACATCTTTCTATCAACTCCCAGTCCTGACGAAAATATTTAGAGACCTAACAACTTGAACAAATGACAGAAATGAAAGATAAACGTCTACAGAAATGAGATTCATAAAGGAAAATAGAGGACAAAACAAGGATGGACAGGGTTAAGAATAAATACAACTCAAAAAAACTTGAACCTGAAACAATGGTGGAGGGAAGGTCGAGGAATCACAACTAAGATGGTATGGTCAACGTCGAAAGAAATGGCCTGAACAAAGAATAGTTAGTACTGAATTCAAAAGCCTCCACAGTTCAGCTGGCAGAACGGCAACCGAGAAAGCCGAAGATCCCGAGTTCGAATCCAGATCGAAGCAAAAACCTGTTTATATTTTTAAAAATTCGGCCGAATGCCACTAATACGTGTTTCGTAATTGATTATAGAAGGTAAAACCAAAGATAACATTGTTTTTATAATGTATCGAAGAAGATAATGTTTCAAAAATGTATTTATAAAAAAAAACTGAACTTACAGATACGATAAATAAAAAATTCACACAGTTAAGCAGATCGCACAACATTTTCTCATGGTTTCGTGAAATTTTGGCAAAAGAATTTAGACACTGACATATGTAACCTGTGTTGACAAGCCCGACAGAAAGTAAATATATTATACAGAACGCCCCAAAAGTAGCCTGTATTTTGCAAGGAAGTAGGTCATTCGGTACCAGAATTTATTACCGTGGGGAAATACGCATTCTCTATAAATAAAAAATTTAGCAAAAACTAACTTCAAAAAGAACACATAAATAAAATACAGGGTATTACGACATGGGATGACCTTGATGGTCTCAAAAATAGCATTATTTTGAGACCATTATGTTAATTTTTGCTCAAACAAAATAATCGTAGTCTATACTGGGACCAATGTCATGTTGTTTCTAAGGATTTTTTTTCAAACATTCCAATGCGCCGCAATCGTGCACGCCAGCAGTCCAAAATTTTCAAAATGGCTTCCATGAGGCTGCAAAAATTTATGTACAGGGTGAGTCAACGATAGGGTCAAGTTCATTATCTCATTTGTTTCGGGAATGATGAAAAAATGTTAATTATGGTACAGTGGTTTTAGGGAATGTTAAGGTGCACAGTTTAAAATTATTTTTGAGTATACAGGGTACTTCAAAGAAGTGTGGCCGATATAACATGTTTTTTTAAATCGAACACTCTACTTTCTAATTTATTTTTAAATTCTGCGTAAAATTTTATAACTTTTTTATTAATAATGTTATATACCTAAACCTAGTAGTTTTTGTAATATTTTACCTTTTTTAAAAAAATACTAATTTTCAGTTTTGTAAAAAACTGCCAGTAGCGCCATTGCTTCTGAAGGTGGAATATTCATAATTGGTACGAGCGTTCTATAGAGATGAAAAAAAGATATATGTAAAGAAATTTGAGTTAGATACTACAGGGTGTTCAAAATAAATTTATGCATTTCGACTATTTTAAATTAAAAAATCTCAAATTTTTTAAACGGCTCATCCTGTATATTATTATTTTTTCTGATAGACTTTACAAAACCCTCTAACTTTTATTAAGTATGTCATATACCTATTTCTAATAGTTTTCGATTTATTTTGAATTTTTCAATTTTTACCCTTGTTTTTAATACGCTATTGTGAAAACATAAACAAATAGTTAATAATAATTTTAATATAATTTAACTTATCTAATGATTAATTATTATGACGTAATAAATGTTCAAAAATATGCCCGTCTACTTGAATACACATGTTTATTCGTTTTACTATATTTTCCTTCACTTTCCTTAGCATAAAGGGCGTTATTATCCTGCACGCATCCCGTATCTAATTTTCCATATCTATGGTATTTAACATTCTTTCGTTATTCCCGGAATAAATGAGATAATGAACTTGACTCTATTGTTGACTCACCCTGTACTGCAATTTCTCGCAAAGTCTCCGGACTGTTGACCCCACGTAGTATTTTTAAGACCCTACTTGAAGACGTCCCTCGATATATTGAATTTGATTTTGCTGATTACACAGCCCCACAAAAAAAAAAGTGGGGTATACTTTTGATGCGATATATCAGATCCGTAGTATTTTTGCCCGCTGATCACGAATCTGAGGTCAGAATATCGCCATCACATCTCAATATTTTTCTAACCTCAAAAAATAGGTAAAAATTAGTAAAAATTAAGAAAAATATACTCCTAAAAAATTGATTCAAGCTTTTTCATGAATCCAAAGATGTACTAATATGTATTCGGACACGCTAAGCTAATATTCATCGGTTGGATTAAGCCATACAGTTCTGTTTTCTTTCTAACCTCAATAAATCAGACAGATATAGTGCTTCTCGAATGCAAAAACGAATTCAAATTAAAATTCAACCGATTCTTACCAAATTTGGTACACGGGGGTTTTTTGGGTTGCTGATCATGAATCTGAGGTCGGATTTGCAAAATTCAAAATGGCAGCCCCAAGATGGCGGACAAAATTTTTGACAACCAACCGATTCCTACCAAATTTGGTATACAGTTGGGGCATCCTCAAACCTGATACTCTTAAACCCTAAACCCTGAAACCTTAGACTCCCACACCCTGTAACCTCAAAAAATAGATCTCAATAACCCTGTAACTTTAAAAATGAGACCCAATAAACTCAAAACCAGGACTTTTAAACCATATACTCTCAAATAGTAGACTCTTAAGCCCTAGAATTGCGAAGGTTAGACCCGCGCCTAACTTTCCTTTTTTTGGCTGTATCTTGTTCTTTTTTCCGCGAATGACCTATTCAAAGGCTTTCTGCCCAAACGCTTTTGAGGACTTGTTTCTCTTTTTAGCGACCAGCAATAGTCCGCTAGCATATGGTCATCCCATCGTCCTTGATACCGATTTTCTATGATTTTTACATCTTGGTGAAAACGTTTCCCTTGCTCCTCACTGTAGTCACCAAGATTATCTGGGAAATCATCGATGTGGGAGTCCAGGAAATGTAATTTTAGATTCATTAAGCAACCTAATGTTTGAAATTTTTTTATCATTTTCTCGACTATTTCTTTGTACTTAGGACTTTTATTATTTCCCAAAAAGTTTGTTGCGACTTCTTTAAAAATAAGCCAAGCAGCTTTTTCACCTTTATTCATTTTAGTAACAAATAATGAATCTTGAAACAATTTTCTTATTTGTGGCCCGTCAAATACGCCTGCCTTAATTTTTAGCTTCAGAAAATTTCGGAAATTTTTTATGCAAATATTTGAAACATGGGCCGTTTGTATCTAATGCTCTCGTGAATTGCTTCATAAGTCCAAGCTTAATGTGAAGCGGGGGAATAAGAACTTTTCCTGGATCTACCAATGGTAGAAACAATACATTATTTTCACCAGGAGTGAACGATTCTCTTGTTGGCCAAATTTTTTTCTTATAATGACGTTCTCCGTCTCTGCTATTCCACAGACATTTATAACAGGGATAAAGTGTAAACCCTGACTGTTGGCCAAGCAATATTGTTACAATTTTCAGATCTCCACAAATTTTCCAGTTATGATCAGCATATTTTATTTTTATCAAAAGCTGCTTCATTTTTTCATATTACTCTTCCATAACTGTGGAATGAGCAATCGGAATGGGAGCGTAAACGTTAGTATTATGCAGCAAAACTGCCTTAATGCTCCGTTTAGAAGAATCAATGAACAGTCTCCATTCTTCAGGATCGTATGAGTTATTTTGAAATTCATCCATTAGACCTTTTACATCGGTACAATATGAAAGTGACAATTCCTCGTCCATTTTGAAATATTTTCGAAATTCTTCATCTCTGTTTCTATAATAAGAAATGGTAGCTTCTGGCTTAAGTAAATGTCTTTTCTTTAAAAAGGAAGCAAGATGCTCTGAACCATCTTTGGATAAGCCTAAATCTCTGACTAGATCACTAAGTTCTGACTGTGATACGAGTATTGGTTCTGGTTTACGGTTGTATGGTAGAAATTCTTTATCTGTGTCACTAGTATATGACAGGTTGTCACTAGAACATTCATTAGTAACAGTGTTTGAATCTTTTTCGACAGTCTCAATGTTTTCGGCATGAACTGATAAGGTGAAATCATTTGTTTCCATAACATCAGCATCAAGTGGTTCAGGAGGCGGAATTAGTTTAGTTGGTCTTGTTACTGTCGAAACATCGTTATAAGTAATAGTGCTTTTATTTTTTCGGTTATGCCTAGATACAACATTCATACAAAAGTAGCAATCATTTTCACTGTATGGTCTATTCCATATTGCTGGTCTGGAATATTTAATCGCCTTCTTATTGATGTACAACATTATTTTGCAAGAACTGCAAATGATGTGGGGAACCCAATCTGTATCATGGTGCTGTATTTCAATGTTAAAACAATCCTTATATAAGGTTTTAATCTTATCCGTTATCGGTGACCCCATTTTACTCAATACGTGTTGACAGCAAATATAAGAAAATGAATCACTGTTTTTATCGCACTTATGAAAAGTCCTTGTACCGTGAGACCGTTTTCTTGTAGCATTATACTCTACATGAGCCAAGTCACCCACACATGAAGAGCTACGGTCGCTGGACGACGACGGCTGCTGGCTCGCTTTCCCACCCTGACCAACCGCCGATACTGGGTTTCCGAGTCCCTGCATCGTAATTCTCTTTCTTCTACCTGCCATGACGGCATCTAAGCCGTTATCCAGGGACTCTGCCGGCTAGTGGAGTAACACCGTTGTCCACCGTCACCACGTGGAGGTGCCCTGGATGCAGGTAGAAGAATAAAAATCGACCGATGAATTTTCTCGGCGTTCAAAATGGCGCGAAAACATCTGCCATCTTGAATTTTGCAAATCCAACCTCAGATTCGTGATCAGCGACCCAAAAAATCCCCGTGTACCAAATTTGGTAAGGATCGGTTGAATTTTAATTTGAATTCGTTTTTGCATTCGAGAAGCACTATATCTGTCTGATTTATTGAGGTTAGAAAGAAAACAGAACTGTATGGCTCAATCCAACCGATGAATATTAGCTTAGCGTGTCCGAATACATATTAATACATCTTTGGATTCATGAAAAAGCTTGAATCAATTTTTTAGGAGTATATTTTTCTTAATTTTTACTAATTTTTACCTATTTTTTGAGGTTAGAAAAAAATTGAGATGTGATGGCGATATTCTGACGTCAGATTCGTGATCAGCGGGCAAAAATACTACGGATCTGATATATCGCATCAAAAGTATACCCCACTTTTTTTTTTGTGGGGCTGTGTTATTTTTGCTTGCCGTTGAGAAGTCGCTGCCGCTTCAACTAATATCGAAATATAAACTTTTCACGGTTTCCCCTCAACAGATGCACAGCTTCGGCAGCTGAACCGCAACAAACCCCCTACTGAAACTGCACGAACCCTGAACGAACAGAAACCAGTAGATCAACTATAACTTATGCCCTATTATTAAATGAAATGATAGTATTAACTTTTTTTTATGGACGAAGTACATGTACTGCAGGAAATTTGCATTCAACAGAACATTGCAGAAATTGTCCTAAAATCGCACGACTTCCGCGTCGTTGTCGTTCCGCTTCCCCGGACACCTGCTAGAAGTTTTAGTACTACGAGGCTGGTTTGAAAAGTCCGTGCAAAAATAAAAACTACTTATGTGTTTGGGGTAAACCTTTTTTATTTTTCGACATAGTCTCCTTTTAGGTTTATACACTTCGTCCAACGATGTTCTGGTTTGTTGATCTCTTCCGAATAATAGGATTTGTCCAAGTCTGCAAAATATCCATTAGTGTCTGCAATCACCTCCTCGTTTGAATAAAATCTTTGTCCCGCCAGCCATTTCTTCAAATTGGGGAACAAATAGTAGTCCGAGGGAGCCAAGTCTGGAGAATAGGGGGGATGTGAAACGAGTTGGAATCCTATTTCCATTAATTTTGCGACCACAACTGCTGAGGTGTGTGCTGGTGCGTTGTCATGATGGAAAAGGACTTTCTTGTGGACCAATCGCGGGCGTTTTTCTTGCAGCTCGTTTTCAAACGGTCCAATAACGATGAATAATATTCACCTGTAATAGTTTTTACCCTTTTCCAGATAGTCAATGAGGATTATCCCTTGCGAATCCCAAAAGACAGTCGCCATAACCTTTCCGGCCGAAGGAACGGTCTTCGCCTTTTTTGGTGCAGATTCCCCCTTGGTAACCCATTGTTCAGATTGTTGTTTGGTCTCAGGAGTATAGTAATGTATCCATGTTTCATCCACAGTGGCGAAACGACGCTTAAAGTCCTCCGGATTCTTCTGGAACAGCTGCAAACCATCCTTGCAACACTTCACACGATTCCGTTTTTGGTCAAGCGGGAGCAATCGCGGCACCCATCTTGCGGATAGCTTTCTCATGTCCAAATGTTTATGCAAAATATTTTGTACCCGTTCAGTCGAGATGCCCACAGCACTAGCAATCTCACGCACCTTAACTCTTCTGTCATCCATCACCATATCATGGATTTGATCAATGATTTCTGGAGTCGTAACCTCCACAGGCCGTCCAGAACGTTCAGCGTCACTTGTGCCCATATGGCCAGTCCGAAAATTTTGAAACCACTTATAAACTGTTCTAATCGAAGGTGCAGAGTCACCATAATGTTTATCAAGCTTCTCTTTAGTCTCCTGAGGCGTTTTGCCTTTCATAAAGTAATGTTTAATCACCACACGAAATTCTTTTTCGTCCATTTCTTGAAAATCACTCGACTTCCTTGATTCACACGAATGCCAAACACAAAGAAATAGACCAATATGGCTGAAACTTGGTGTGCGTTCATTCAAGAGATGCTACTAACTAAACATGACCTCGATACGCGCCGGTGGTGCCATCTCTCGGACTTTGCACGGACTTTTCAAACCAGCCTCGTATTTACAAACAAAGAATATGTTTTGATTCGCATAAAAAATCATGCTTTCATAAATTTTAAAACCGACGTTTCGCCTACCATTGCACGACCGTCTTCAGGGATGTTCCTCTACAGATTATTCGCGCGCTGGTAGGCGAACACCAGATCGGATAATCACTCACCATTTCGGCAGCTATCGCGTCGTACTTATCGGTCTCCATGTCGAATTCGAACTGAATAGCTTCGTTTTCCTTATGTTTGTGGGTCCTCTTCTTCGGATCGATAACTCTTAACCTAAACACTATTTTCTTGTCTTCTTGAGATACTACCTCCACCTGCAAAAAAATTCGAGTTAATTTTGAAAACTAGCGGACGGATTTTAATGTGTTTTTTCCCTTAAATTATTATTCTCTACGGAAGATATTAATTTAAAAAAAAAACGTACTTTTAAGCCAACATCTTCTTCGAAGAACGCGTGCTGTAACAGATCTTTTACTTTGGGTCTATCTTCTTTCCTGGGTCGTATGCAGTTTTCTATCACATCTTTGATCTCGGGATTTTGAACTTTATCGAAACTAGCCGGCTTCACACCCTAAAACATACATTATGTTACGAAAATGCCCGGGAAATAATGCTTAAATGCTTCTCGTGCTAGAAGTCAAGACACTTCAAAAAAACGGCTGGACAGATCTGGACGAAATTTTGCACGAAGATAAAGCAGATGTGTAAAAAAAAAGATTAATTTATATCTATGTCTTTACTTACCGATATAACTTTTTTATAGATCTGAGCGGGTCCGGTACACTCGGAATACGGGTATTCGCTGGTGGCCATCTCCAACATACACATACCGAAGGCGTAGACGTCCACACCTTCATCGTAATGCTCTTCGTACATTTCCGGTGCCATAAATTCGGGCGTTCCTATCACCTAAAAAAACGTATCCCCTTAATAATACATTATATTACAGTGTCTGAATGGAATAAATTACCGTTTCATTTCAATCTCAACCTCTTTGTTTTACTGTTCAGTTTGTTAAGACACCAATTCTATTTAATTGAACAATGTTGGTGGGACCTAGAGTCCGCTATTTTTATGCTACGCAAGATCAATCATTACCAAAATTATAATAATAAAAAACAAACCCAGCAGTATTTTAAATAGCTAAGACCACTCTCTCCGGTATAAGAGCTAGCCGTTCGCACAGGCGAGTACATAAACAAAATGTTGCCACACAAAGATTGGCTAGAAAGTGTCGATTGAGGAGTGGGTATAGTAATTGTAGGTTCTACACTTACGGACTTTGCGAAACTCCTATTCTTCAACGTGGCCAATCCCAGATCGCCTATTTTGACCGATCCGGTCGTCCCGGTTATAAAAATATTATCGCATTTCAAATCCCTGTGTATAATCGGAGGCGAGCGGGAGTGCAGGAAGGCAAGTCCCTTTAGTATCTGACGGCACCACGACTTCAGCACTTTCGGATTGATTTTTTTGAAACGCCGTAAATATCTGGAATAAGACAAAACAAATAGTAATAACAGACGGGACAATAAGGTGGTCGAAGAGATCTGTTGAGAGACAGTGAAGTCCATGAAATAAAATCTTCAGAAATCGAC